>JAMPIV010012277.1:0-119526 GCA_024509875.1 Oreohelix idahoensis
GAAGCCGCCATGCTCTGACTGGCGATCAATAGGCGAGTAGGAGACTACTACTGCAATAGATGATTTCAGATTTAGCATTGGCTCGTTGCACACTGCGTGAGCTTAACTTGGCATTGACAAAAGGTTTTGGTTCAGGAATGGGGTTGACAACTCGTTGCTAGATGTATTCAGAAACCCTCTAGATCGAAGAGTATATGACGTTCTTCGTTGACTGGAGTCTGCTCTAGCAAATCGGTATCCCTGAAACTGAGACCCAAAAGAGACATCCTTTACATTAAGCAAACAATAAAATCACACTAATGTTATATAAAATAGTTGTGCTCCGCTATGGGATTTAAATTTATTGTAATTATTGCTATGATAGTTTTAGGGCTGTCTTTAACCATATAAGTCTCCTGTTCCTTTCACTCTATCCATTATCAGCATGTGCCCGCATAGGCTTAATATATTTTGTTCACCCAGGTACCTGTCAGTAAATGTTCTGACAGCAAAAACTACTCCTCTTCTTCCAACTAAACATACAGGAAACCTAACCTTGTAGTTACAGTTGAATGGATATGCTTATTCATCTTACAACCATTTAAATGAATTTACATAAACAGATTACAGCATGTGACATTACACAAACAAATTAAATGTCCCCTTGGGGAAATATATTAACATTCCACAAAATGATTGTTACGGTATTTTATTGAAGTCGTTTGCTATAGTTGGCAGTGTGCTACTTCTAGGGTCACAGCGTTTAATATAATTTGATGTTAAGAATTCACGGACTACTGAACGCTATATGCACGATCGATTTATGACGTGTTAGCGTTGATAGGTCACGCATCGTGACTTAGATACGAGACCCTTTTTACGTTGACCGTCAAGCTATGAAGACGCGTCCTATATTCGTCCAGTGTTAGGCATTGTATTGCCACATATTTATATAAGTACTTCGAAGTAGGGACTCAGGGTCAGTCCAAGTTATATGAATCAACTAATATAAATAGGTTAGTATACAACCAACTTCAAGGAAGATTATTTCAGTCCATAATATGATATTTATCAGACGCATACGCTCATTGTCGGCCGTTGGAAACCCCAACTGCGCGTGCACACAGCTATGATGTTCTGGCTATATTAATTCATTTTACTGGACACGGACTGAGAATATTAAATGGGTTCAACTGCACTCAATTATATATGTATGCTATTAATGAATAATACTTGTGATGTCTTCATCCGTTGTTCCGTCAATAAACGTTTGGACTCAATCAAGGACTTACCCACATTACTTCGATTACGGTTGGTTGCTTCAACTTGAATTCTTGATTGTTGTTTGACCTGATGAACTCTTCTTCATAGGAAGTTTATACTAATGATAATCAGGTTCGTACGGAACCAATATTTTCTTGGACACTCATTAATCAACGAAAACCATTACGTTGACCTCAACTGAGATAATGATAAATAAGCAAAACTTACAGATTCAACTAATAATAATAGAATGAAAGACCCAACAACCGAAGCCCCGCAACAATGGTGGCCAGTGTGGGGATGTGGACTTTTAAGTCACACTAGATTGTAAAGAAACAATTCCCTTCAAGCAGAATCGAAATGGACAATTTTTCTATTTGTACACCGGTGACGTCATACCATAGCAACGTAACGAACTCAGCTGAATGGTAGCGCCATACATCGACCTTCAAATAATTCTGTCAAAACAAGTCTTTGAACGATGGAAGCTAATTTCAACTTTCATGAACTAGTCATACGAGTTCCTTATCCTGTTGGTGAAACGGGCACTGTAAAAACCTATCGTGTCTAAAAGCTAAGTACCTGTTTGTACTTTAAACAATGTTCGGTCCATGTTATTCACCGGCTCGTCCTTTCAAAAGCATCTGTTAACCGTTGTATGTTTTATGTTCCTATATGTATTTATATCGTATAGTTAACTTTGTGGGCGGTAGGTGGGAATCAAAACTGATCCTTAAGGCTTTTCGAACGTCAAGGTCAGTTTTGATCGTTCCGCAGGGCCGTTAAATGATCGCATTTGGCGAAAAACCCCATTGATGATTATGCCGATGGGTTGTTTGTTCGCATTTGCTATGATTTGACCTTGCGTGTTAGGTGTCCAGTTCTGTGAATAACTAGTGTATTTTACTGTATTCAGTTTCATTTTATTGAGTTTTGTATTATTGTTTGTAAGCTATCTCGTTAATCCTAACCTTGCTATCTTTATGTTCATTTATATGTATTGTAAATACCGTCAGATGAGTCCTGTGACGTCATTAGTTTTTGCATTCGTATTTTTTTTTCTGTATGCTGACCTACATTTAGTTCAATCCTTGACCTTTCAATACTTCCGATTTCTATGCTTAGTTTTGTAAAATCATTTATTTTGTGAAATTGTCAATTGTATCTTGCACTTCTGTGTTGTAAATTTTTGGTTAATAAATTGTATTGTTTGTATTGATCTCATATATTAATAACATAATGATATTACTATAAATTTATTATTAATAGAATAATACAATAATTTAATTAATTTTTACTAAATCATGTGATGACTTAGGTGATGTCATCTAGTTGCAGTAGTAGTCCAATATACTATTGAAGCATATTGTAGATTATGACAAGGGCACAATAGCAAAATATATAGTGATAAATAACTTTGATTTATGGTTTGCCTTGAATTGGAGAAACATATTAGATAATAATTAGTACATTTTCATAATACTACATTGTTGACTTATCACATATAATTGATTAAATAACATAATTATGGAGGGACAATACCCATAATTATTGAATATTGATATTAGGTGTATGATATAAATTCAGCATCTTTAATAAATAAATAGCTTAACTAGTTATGATGTCAATTATTAGGTACATATAATATTATATAGTTGTGGAACTTACTGTGACGTAATGAGTTAATAAGAGTGGCAGATGTTGATAGTGAAGAAGACTAGACACGTAAATTTAGTCTAGACAGGTATATCCCAGTCTCGGAGAAGAGCACTGGTGTAAGGATGGCACAGGTATAGCTATAGCTGTAAAGAGCACACGTCTGGATGGAATTTGTATAGATCAAGAGCTCTAGAGTGCTACCGTCACCTAACTATACTGTGACAACAATAATACAGCAAAATATAACTGTTAACAATAAGAACTTGACAAGTCATAAAATTACAATTTACTGAATTATTTATTAATGTACATCTAGTTTTTCATTTCTCTTTAGAAAATCGGAAGATCTCAATTGAAATGAAAAATACAAAAATCAACAATATTTATAACTTTTTACATAAAGTTCATGTCTACGTTAATCCTAAAGTCTTTTGCCTGCACTGGGTTAACACAGATTGCACTTTTCATCACTACACAGTCTCTTTTGGGATCTCACAGAAGTTTTTTGGAATGTTAACACTTAGGACTTAGCTTTACAGTCCTGGACAATGTCTGGTAACACACGAGTGTAGTTGGAATCCAGCTTCTAGGATCTTATGTTTGGCTAGCCAAGGAATGATGGAGCCAAAACACTTGAACTCCGTCGCACACAGTATAAGTTGAGTGGATGGTAGTTTCAGATCAGGCTGTTCCAAACTAGACCAGTAAACCTGCAAAATATGTAGCATGTGGCTAGTCCTTGTGTGGTGATTTCTCACGGGTCTGCGTGTTGTGAGGTGATGTGTTCAGTGTATGCTTATAGGTATGGCATAAGTTCTGGTTCAATGGCAGTGTATAGGCAATGACAAGTCTAAGTGATTACATTCTCAAAAATACATAATACAATTTCTGTACACAGTCATGATGCTGCATTTTCCTTCTACAGTCAGTTTGAATTTCAGTCATCAATAAAACAATGGCCTTCCATTAGTTCTGCCTTTCCATTCCTGCGCATCTCTATTATGCATCCTGGTCCTTGCCTCATTATCCATTTTGAATTCAAATGTTGTCTCGCAGTTTAATTTAATTATCAAACCTGTGAAAGAAGCATTTGCATACATACATACATATATATTCGTAATATTACATACCCCTTTTAGGATAAATCAGAAGTAGAACTGACTGTAGGCTTGGCAAAAGTTCAACTGCCCGGCATAACAAATAGGAATGAACTTGCTCAGGTGTTGATCCTTCTCTCCCTCTCTGCCTTCAGATTCGTCTCTCTTCCGAGGTTTCAATTTTTCGTGCGTAACCTGTCTGCCATGATTTCTCTCTATTTATACACAGCCAGCGAGCGAGCGAGAAAGCATCTCACGTCTGCGGCTGAAATGTTCGTTCCAAACGGCTCGCGCAGCGGTTTTGTGTTTTCTTATTTTCTTCCTCCGTTCCGTTCTTTTTATCTTTTGTATGAATCATGTGTGTTTATACCTTACTTTAATTGTACCATCAACAGCTTCTATCCCTCCAATAATTTCCTCTATTGGGTTGGTCTTAGAATTTATATAATTTTTCAAAGTGGCTTAACTTGACAAAATATGATGAAGTGGTCTGTTCTAAAGCTTCTATCTTCTTTTTGCAACAACGGTGGAATTAGTTGTTTAAAAGGAAATAAATGTGGACTTCTCCGCTCCTAACGATACTATTATCAACTCTTTCCGATCATTCCTTCTTTTTATAGGAATTTTATTCGTTAGCCATCAAAACCAAATATCGCTTCGTTTTTGTAGCCAGTACACAGCGCTGGAAAATGATAGCGAGAGGCACTCGCGTCCACTCGGTTTAAAAATATCCCAACCAAGAATTTGTCTTGCGTATTTTTTTCTCACCACGCGACATAGCCCTCCTCTTTAAGCTGTAGCTCGCTCAGCAGACCTAAAAAAAATTTACTGAGACTAATTCTGGTAGTTCTCTCCTTCCGCTGTAGTGGGGTGTCTACTTAAAAAATCCGCACCAACATTCTGCTTTCCCGGTATATATTCATCCCTTACTTTCTCTCTTCCGGATGAGTATTTATAGGATTTTCCTCCATTTTCTTGGAGCTTGACCTGGTCTGGACTGTTGCCATAATTACAGGTTTTACCGGTTCTCCTAAGAAAACATACCTACATCCCAGGATTATTGGGTAAATAGGATCATCCATCACCGCTGCTTTGATCTCTCCTTCCACATAGCGAGACCTAACATTGATTCTGGCTATGGGCAATGTCATGGTTCCTGCTCCTTTTACTGGTCCTTGGATTTCCACTGTTTCTGTGGTTATCTGTTCCTGGCTCACCAGAGAAGAACACACGACCGAGTCAAAGTCCAAGCCTGTGTCATATAAGCACAGTACTTGAGTGCCATTCACGGTCACTTCCTCACAGACAGGGGGATGATGGAGGTCCTTCTGACTCACTGCCAGTTCCTTCCTATCAGAAGTCTTCACCTGTAGACATGCAGCATGATGAAGGGGTTTTTTCCTCCCACATTCATCAGTGTTGTGGTTGCTCATCTTACAAAATTTGCACCACTTATCTCCCTTTCTTGAAGGTCTCCGGTCTGATCCTAAAGGGGTTCTTTCCTTGTAGTCCCATCTTGGCCTATTCTTGAATGAGTGGTCCTGGTTGTGGCCACTTCCTTCCGACATTGTATAGTTTTGTGGTTTCTTAAATACTTCTACACGTTTCTTCTTAGCTCCCTGATTCATGGACTGAGCCAGTTGGTGGCTTTCGGCATAGGTGATTATGTCATCTAACCTATCTCTTTTATTCTCTATCAGGAACTTTTTAGTTTCAGGGGTTATGGAATCTAGTAGCTGTTCTATCAACATCATCTCCTTTAGCCCCTCGAAATCTGGATAAAAGTTTCCTAACTTACACCACCTTAGTAGGTAAGTCTCCAATCGTGTCGTAAATTGCTGATAAGTCTCTCCAGCCTCCTTCTTAGCAGTTCGGAATTTTTTTCGATAAGCCTCAGAGTTCTGTTCATAACGAACAAGCAATGCCTGCTTCAGGGCTTCAAAATCTTCTTGATCTTCCTTTTGTAGTTTCAAGAATACTTCATAAGAAACTCCTCTCAATCCTTGAGATAGCTTCAAATTCCACTTTTCCTTTTCTAAACCATAAGTTGTGGCTAGCCGTTCAAATCTGTCTATATAAGCTTCTATGAAGTCCTCCTTCTCAACAAATGGGTCCATATGAAAGTTCATGGCTCCATTTGAAGTACTTTGGTTGGAGTTGCTGTTGTTGGAGTGAGGTGATGTGCTCCCACTGGAACTAGCAACTGATTGAAGTTCCAGCTGCCTCATCCTCAGCTCATGTCCTCTTTCAGCCTCCAACCTCCTAGCTTCAGCCTCAACCTCTAACCTCCTAGTTTCAGCTTCCAACTGTAGCCTCTTAGCTTCTCTTTCCGCTTCTGCTTGCAACCGCCTTTTTTCAGCATCTAATTTCTTTGCTTCTCTTTCAGCCTCTAATCTCTTTGCTTCAGTCTCTAATTGCAACTTTCGTTCTTCCCTGTCCATTATGCTTATCCACTTCCGTAGTAACATATTGGATGAGAGCTTCATCTGACAAACCAAGTTCCTTACCCATCTGCATGATTGCAGTTTTGAACTTTACCAAGTCAGCCATGGCGTTACGTTGAAAGGAGTATCTAACGTTACTACTAATTAATTACTTGAGCTAACTTAATTAAAGACGTACAATATTCCTTCAACCAATGTGAGAGACCACTGTTTAACTTGTGTACTACAAAGGTACTTTTCAAAAAAAATTTAAAATTTACTTTTTTTAAAAAATAAATTTTTTATTTTTTTTATTACCAAGACTTCTTATGAGAAAGAGATACAAGAAGGATAGATACTGGCTCAGGATAATAAGACAATCCCGCGAACGAGCCCCCAAAATGTGACGTAATGAGTTAATAAAATTGGCAGATGTTGATAGTGAAGAAGACTAGACACGTAAATTTAGTCTAGACAGGTATATCCCAGTCTCGGAGAAGAGCACTGGTGTAAGGATGGCACAGGTATAGCTATAGCTGTAAAGAGCACACGTCTGGGTGGAATTTGTATAGATCAAGAGCTCTAGAGTGCTACCGTCACCTAACTATACTGTGACAACAATAATACAGCAAAATATAACTGTCAACAATAAGAACTTGACAAGTCATAAAATTACAATTTACTGAATTATTTATTAATGTACATCTAGTTTCTTATTTCTCTTTAGAAAATCGGAAGATCTCAATTGAAATGAAAAATACAAAAATCAACAATATTTATAACTTTTTACATAAAGTTCATGTCTACGTTAATCCTAAAGTCTTTTGCCTGCACTGGGTTAACACAGATTGCACTTTTCATCACTACACAGTCTCTTTTGGGATCTCACAGAAGTTTTTTGGAATGTTAACACTTAGGACTTAGCTTTACAGTCCTGGACAATGTCTGGTAACACACGAGTGTAGTTGGAATCCAGCTTCTAGGATCTTATGTTTGGCTAGCCAAGGAATGATGGAGCCAAAACACTTGAACTCCGTCGCACACAGTATAAGTTGAGTGGATGGTAGTTTCAGATCAGGCTGTTCCGAACTAGACCAGTAAACCTGCAAAATATGTAGCATGTGGCTAGTCCTTGTGTGGTGATTTCTCACGGGTCTGCGTGTTGTGAGGTGATGTGTTCAGTGTATGCTTATAGGTATGGCATAAGTTCTGGTTCAATGGCAGTGTATAGGCAATGACAAGTCTAAGTGATTACATTCTCAAAAATACATAATACAATTTCTGTACACAGTCATGATGCTGCATTTTCTTTCTACAGTCAGTTTGAATTTCAGTCATCAATAAAACAATGTTATACACCATAGGCCTTCCATTAGTTCTGCCTTTCCATTCCTGCGCATCTCTATTATGCATCCTGGTCCTTGCATCATTATCCATTTTGAATTCAAATGTTGTCTCGCAGTTTAATTTAATTATCAAACCTGTGAAAGAAGCATTTGCATACATACATACATATATATTCGTAATATTACATACCCCTTTTAGGATAAATCAGAAGTAGAACTGACTGTAGGCTTGGCAAAAGTTCAACTGCCCGGCATAACAAATAGGAATGAACTTGCTCAGGTGTTAATCCTTCTCTCCCTCTCTGCCTTCAGATTCGTCTCTCTTCCGAGGTTTCAATTTTTCGTGTGTAACCTGTCTGCTACGATTTCTCTCTATTTATGCACAGCCAGCGAGCGAGCGAGAAAGCATCTCACGTCTGCGGCTGAAATGTTCGTTCCAAACGGCTCGCGCAGCGGTTTTGTGTTTTCTTATTTTCTTCCTCCGTTCCGTTCTTTTTATCTTTTGTATGAATCATGTGTGTTTATACCTTACTTTAATTGTACCATCAACAGCTTCTATCCCTCCAATAATTTCCTCTATTGGGTTGGTCTTAGAATTTATATAATTTTTCAAAGTGGCTTAACTTGACAAAATATGATGAAGTGGTCTGTTCTCAAGCTTCTATCTTCTTTTTGCAACAACGGTGGAATTAGTTGTTTAAAAGGAAATAAATGTGGACTTCTCCGCTCCTAACGATACTATTATCAACTCTTTCCGATCATTCCTTCTTTTTATAGGAATTTTATTCGTTAGCCATCAAAACCAAATATCGCTTCGTTTTTGTAGCCAGTACACAGCGCTGGAAAATGATAGCGAGAGGCACTCGCGTCCGCTCGGTTTAAAAATATCCCAACCAAGAATTTGTCTTGCGTATTTTTTTCTCACCACGCGACACTTACAAATAATAATACAATAGTATTATAATTGATTATATTGAGCAAATACATACACTATTAGGTTCAAGAATGCTTACCTTGGATCATTTCATTAGAATTGGAAAGGATTGTAATAAAAAGGTAGATGCACTCCTGGAATTTGCGACTACTGAACTTGCAAAATATGAAGCAAAATTAGAGTAACAGAAAGAAATTGCTGAACGAGAAAAAGAAGAACTTGAAAAAAAAGAAGCTGAGACAAAAGCTGAATTAAGACGAGAAAAAGAAGAACTTGAAAGAAAAGAAGCTGAGAAAAAAGCTAAATTAAGACGAGAAAAAGAAGAACTTAGACAAGAAGAAGAAAATAAAATGAAACGAGAGGAAATTATAAGGCAACAAGAAATGGAATTGGCACGTCTTAAGTTGGAAACTGCAAGATTTCAGGCACAAAGTGTTGCAGCAAGCCAGAATGATAATGCTCAGAATGGATCTTCATCCAACCAAAACAAACCTTATTACAATTTTAAATTACCTCATTTCAAATTGAACTTCGACGACCTTGGATCGTACCTGGCACGTTTCGAACAGGTGTGTTTAACACATAACTTACCAAAACAAACATGGGCTTTAAAACTTAGTGAATTGTTGGACGGGAAACCATTAAGTGCAGTTCAGAATGTTGACCCAACAATAGCTAGTGACTATGACGCCATTAAGGCCTTATTATTACGTCGTTTCCATTTGGACGAAGAGGGTTGCATATTACGTTTTAAGAGTATTATACCAGATTCTAATAAAGACTTTACAGGTTTTATTGCGAACATACGCAATACCTTTAACAGATGGGTGGAACTGGCAGGTGTCAACAAATCATACGACAAGTTAGTTGATTTGTTACTAAGGGATAAAGTGTTATCCTCTGTCAGCTCGCCGTTCTTTGCCTATTTGCAAGAACGTAAACCATCTACGATCGATGAATTAGAAAAAATTTCAATAAATTATTGCACTGCTCATCCGAATGCGAGCATTTCTAACTCGCTAATAAGAGAACCTCTACCTGTGGCCTCTAATATGTCATACCACAGTCATGACAAACCAAGAACACACAGCGTAGATAGAAGTCGCTTCAAAGGAAATTATAATATTAATTTTCATAATGGACATAATAATTTTAACAATAAGAGTGATTTTAATAGAGGAAGACCACAAAATAGAAATCAGTCACCTCAGTTTAAATACAACAATAGTCAACACAATACAAATCATAACCGATCACACAACTCTAATACTGGTAATAGTTGGAATAACTATAATCAAGGCTCGAGACATAGAGATAACAGTCACTACAGGGGACAACGAAATAATTCCAATGATTATTCTCGTCAGCGGTCCCAGTCTCGTAGATCATCTCAGTATGATCACCATACAGGGGCAGCAGTTACTAATAATACAACCCCAGATGTTACACAAAACGATAAAGTAATACAATCTTCTGCTACATGTTACGCTATGAATTATAATGTGGCAAATAGTTGCCCAGAATGTAATCTTGTTTTTCAGAAAGCAAAGGAGACAGTATTGAACTGCGGACATATTCTACCAGAAGTAGGTCTTGCAGCCAACGATGGAACAGGCTCTCTTATATTCAACAGAGGGATAATAAATGGATCTATCGTCTCTGTTTTGAGAGATTCCGGATCCACAACGATTGGAGTTCGACAGTCACTGATCCATCCAAGTTGTGCAACAGGGGAATATGTCAGATGCATGACGTTTGGTGGGACAATAGAATTTTATCCCACTGCTATAATATATGTTAACACACCTTTTTTTCACAGGTAATGTTAAAGTATGCATGTTAAAAAAAATCCTATTGCAGATCTTATGATGGGTCGTATTCATGGCAGCAAGGATTGCACACCAGAAAAAATTATGGAATGGGAAATGAAACATTTACAATTTTATGGCAATGCTAACGCCGTCATTGCAATGGCTACATTACGTGCCAAGAATATGAATACATGTGGCACAGCAGTTTCTAATTTTAGTCTTGGTACTATTTTTGAAAAAGAGGAATATAGTGAGACTCTCCATCAAAATAATAATAAGCCTATTTTACGACAAGTAGTCAGCACTAGGAGTGATACTAATGTGTCTACACACCCAGTGGCTGATAGAAGATCATTCCGAGGGAGTTATACTTTTCCTCGGCAGAATATTACTGCCAATTCTGAAAATAAATGCTGGCGACAGGATCATATTATACTTGATCGTAATAAAACTGTTAACATTGTCAACGGTGTAAAAGATTGTACTAAGAAGAGTAAGATGTTGAAACATATAGGTGGAGTTAAGAGTAATGAGAAGGGTGCATATTCTCGCACCGTATTAGTGCGCAATCTGCCACACGACATTACATGGCAGGCACTTAGTAATTTCTTCAATTACATGGCAGACGTTAGGTTCGTGCGTCTGTTGCCCCCTACCAACAATAGGTATGGTGAAGCTATGGTTACATTTCATAACAACAGAGATGCTCGAAAGATTATCGAGCTTGACAATGGTGTTTATTTTCACCACCGTTCTTTGAGATTACAATTAGTAACTGATTCTGCGTCACGCAAATAACAGGTTACATTAACACTGTTCTTCACATCTTTGATGACTCAGCATAGTCAGTCATCATCAATTTTTTTTCTTTCCTAGTAATCTATTCGTACATATATTAGTTAAGGTAGACTCTTCAATTAAGTGATACTTTTGTTATCTTGTCTACTATGTCACTATTTTAATCTTTCAGTAATTCAGGAAGAAGAATCTTCTTTTCCTGAGGTACAGATGGCATTACCTGTACCAATAGTACAACCTACTGAATCTTGGCGGGATGTAACCATCTCTACTTCGGTTACACCGCAACAGCATCAGAAGATTGCTGATCTCTTACAATTATTCCCAGATGTGCTGACAGACGTACCTGGTCGCACATCAGCGATCTCTCATGACATCATTCTTAATGATGATACACCAATCCGTGTACATCTCTATTCTGTCCCACTACATTTTCTTAGTAAAACAACTCAAGAACTTGAACATATGTTGTCTCTAGGTATTATTGAACCTAGTAACTCTCCATTTTCGTCACCACTAGTCATTGTCAGAAAGAAGGACAACAACATTCGTCTATGCGTGGACTATAGGAAGCTAAATGCTCAGACTGTAGTTGATAGCGAACCACATCCACTCCTTGACGATTTACTTCCTCGTCTATCCAACGCAACAATTTTCACAAAGATAGACTTAACTAAAGGTTACTGGCAAATACCATTAACTGAAAAAGCTAAATACTACACAGCGTTTTCCACTTCACAAGGTCTTTACCAGTGGAATGTGATGCCTTTTGGGCTTGTGAACGCTCCAGCTACCTTTATTCGCATGATGCGACATATTTTATCAGGTAGACCAGACATCATTACATACATCGACGACATATGCTTATTTAGTTTGTCATTTTAGGAACATTTTTCGGGGCTTAGATGTGTTTTGGAAATACTGCGGGATAATCATTTAACCGCGAAACCTACGAAAATACAAATTGCGTTTCAGGAGATAACCTTCCTGGGACATATTATTGGAGCAGGACGTATTCAAACGGTTCCTAGTACGGTTTCAAAAATCTTAAATTTATCAGTTCCTCAAACGAAGAAGCAAGTTAGGAACTTATTAGGGTTAGTCCAATACTACAGCAGATTCGTACCTAACTTGTCGTCCATCACGGCTGTCTTGTCATCATTGTTAAAGAAAGACATGCCGTTGAAAGTGACATGGACTGACAAATGCGACAAAACGTTTCACAAAATATTAAATATATTTTCAAATCCACATATTTTGAGACTACCTGATGCTTCTAAAAAGTTTATCCTTCGTACAGATGCCAGTAATTATGGGATTGGTGCTTGTCTGCTCCAACGTCACGAAGGCATACTACATCCGACTCTTTACATCTCACGCAAACTCAAGACGCCAGAGACTAAATATTCTACTGTGGATAAAGAGTTATTGGCCGTCGTGTGGGCCATCAACAAATTAGAAAATTTTTTACTGGGTGCACCCTTCTTGATCCAAACAGATCAGAAGGCGGTGGCATCCCTACGTCGCTCGAATCACAAAAGCCCGAAACTTACGAGGTTTGCTATCCTCCTACAACCATTCGAATTCACCATTGAGTACATATCGGGGACAGAAAACATCGTGGCCGACGTACTCTCAAGAAATCCTTCGGAAGACGATTCATAAATGCGGATAGTCTTAAAATAACTTCACAAAATTAATCATAACAAAAGACAGAATTCGATCAACGAATTATCCACCTATGAATGAAACGTCAACGATTATTCAGAGAAACAAACAATAGAGACGCTAGTCGAACGAGATTAATGAAAGCAAGAGACATAGTGTTCATATTCACACGGGGACTTTGGCTTGTGTCCATTACTAATACAAATGTTACCAAGATAGTCGGAAAGAATATCTGAATTCAAATTGGACAAATTTCGTTATGTGACATGACTAATTGAACGTTATGAAACTTAAATTCATTCAGGATCGGAACATTTAAACAGTTTTTGGAATGGAACTTTCCGTAGATCCTTAAGGACATAACGACGACTGGATCTTCATGTCCGACATTATTAAGTTTAATAAGTTATTAAGTTAATCATCATCTCATCTCAACCCATAACCCGTCATGGGTCGTAGGGGTGCCATGGTGGAAGCATCAGCAGACAGGGTCCTCCACTGCTCTCTATCCTCAGCAATGCGTACAAGTGTGGAGAAACCGTGTCCTGCCCATTCTTTGATGTTATCAGCCCAGGATTTTCTTTGCCTTCCTCTTCTCCGTTTACCTTCGACTGTTCCCTGGAGGATCGTTTTCGAAAGGGAGTCATGACGAGTTACATGCCCAAACCAGGCAAGCTTTCGACGTTTCACTATTGACAAAAGTGGTTCTTGATGGCCTGCATAGGTGTTTATCTTCTCTCTAACATAGACATTTGTTTTGTGCTCTTTATAGCAAATGCGCAAAATTCTTCTATAACATTTATGCTCGAAAGCCTGAATCCTTCGCTCCGTATCTGCAGTGAGTGTCCAGCCCTCACACCCATACAAGAGAATAGATAATACAAGTGATTTGTATAATTTGATCTTCACAGGAAAACTGATGTTACTTTTCCAGATCACATTCAACCTTGTCATGGCAGCTGAGGCCATCTCAAGTCTTGTCTTGATTTCTTTATTTGATCTTCCATCACTACATATAGTGGACCCGAGATATTTAAAGGTGTTAACTTCTTCTAACGTTTGCCCATTTAACGTAATGTTGGTCGGAACATGTTTCTTATGGCTATTCACCAATATCTTGCTTTTTTCTATATTAATTTCCATCCCATATGTTCTTGTTACTTTCTCCAGTCTAGAGGTAAGGTCTTGAAGTTCTGATTCTGTTCCAGCTATCAGATCAATATCATCAGCAAAACGTAGATTACACAGAGGTCGGCCTCCAATCGATATGGTTGATTTATAATCGTAGAGAGCCTCCTGCATAATATGTTCTAGATAAATGTTAAAGAGCACTGGTGACAGGATACATCCCTGGCGAACTCCTACAGTTGTTTTGAAAAATTCTCCAATGTCATTGCTTGCAAAAACAGCACTGCTTGCGTCCTTGTATAGTGCTTCAATGATATCTATGATGTTGGTATCAAAATTGAATTTTCTCATTATTTGCCATAAACCTTCATGCCAGACTCGATCGAAGGCTTTTGTGAAATCGATGAAGTTATGGTATAAATCATGTTGATGCTGGAGATGTTTTTCGATCAGTAATCTAATATTGAAGATTTGTTCTGAGGTACTTCTTTTTGGTCTAAAGCCAGCCTGTTCCTCTGACAAGATTTCTTCTGATTTCTGTTAATAAAGAACATAATAAAATTGAAGTGTGATAAATAAAAAAATGAAATGTGTCAAAAGAAAGAAAAGATGAAAAGAACAAAATAATATCACACAAGCGAATACTTTAAATATTTTATTTATGAATATGATAGCTGTTATATGCATTTAGTTAAGATATTCACACGAAATGTATGATTATTTTTTCTTTTATTAAGTCGTCAAGTTAATTACTTAGTAATTACTCGACACTCATAATTAAGTTTAATCACACATAACTAAATTAATTTATACTTTATTTTTTTTTTCTTTCTTTACTTTACTTGTCCTCACTTCTCATATCTGTTATTATGACACTATCTCTCATTTTGTTTAATTAGATGGTAATTAATTAATACCCTACATACTTATTATGATTATTTAGTTTAATTTTAATTAGTTAGAATAATTTTCTTTACATAGCACTTCATTATTTACTCACAACAGTCGTTAAGTTCATTAGATAATTATTTAGCGACAGTTGACACCCCTTTGTTTAATATAATAATATTATACGACTGATATCTTATCGACATGACCACGACACTGTTCTAGACAGAACATCGTAGGCCATAGGTCGGGTTTTTGTTAATTTTTTCATAAGGTTAAGTAAGATAGTTCAAAAAAATCTATCTAATAGATTTTTTTCCCCGGCGGGCAGGGAATTGTTACGGTATTTTATTGAAGTCGTCTGCTATAATTGGCAGTGTGCTACTTCTAGGGTCACAGCGTTTAATATAATTTGATGTTAAGAATTCACGGACTACTGAACGCTATATGCACGATCGATTTATGACGTGTTAGCGTTGATAGGTCACGCATCGTGACTTAGATACGAGACCCTCTTTACGTTGACCGTCAAGCTATGAAGACGCGTCCTATATTCGTCCAGTGTTAGGCATTGTATTGCCACATATTTATATAAGTACTTCGAAGTAGGGACTCAGGGTCAGTCCAAGTTATATGAATCAACTAATATAAATAGGTTAGTATACAACCAACTTCAAGGAAGATTATTTCAGTCCATAATATGATATTTATCAGACGCATACGCTCATTGTCGGCCGTTGGAAACCCCAACCGCGCGTGCACACAGCTATGATGTTCTGGCTATATTAATTCATTTTACTGGACACGGACTGAGAATATTAAATGGATTCAACTGTACTCAATTATATATGTATGCTATTAATGAATAATACTTGTGATGTCTTCATCCGTTGTTCCGTCAATAAACGTTTGGACTCAATCAAGGACTTACCCACATTACTTCGATTACGGTTGGTTGCTTCAACTTGAATTCTTGATTGTTGTTTGACCTGATGAACTCTTCTTCATAGGAAGTTTATACTAATGATAATCAGGTTCGTACGGAACCAATATTTTCTTGGACACTCATTAATCAACGAAAACCATTACGTTGACCTCAACTGAGATAATGATAAATAAGCAAAACTTACAGATTCAACTAATAATAATAGAATGAAAGACCCAACAACCGAAGCCACGCAACAATGAGTACATAGAAAAAGCAATGTTCTTGCTATAATACTACAGTTGTGACTGAACATAAGATAGAATTATATCTATGGCGGGTGTCTGCTTTCTGTGAAAGTTATGGCTAGAGTCTAGCTACACAAGTAAGCATATAATGATTCTCCCTTGCCACTAGAAATATCTGTCAAAAGGAATAAGTGACTTTCTCCTATAATTCAGAGTTATAGTGCCTGTATCTGTTATTGTAAGTTTATCATTTAACCCATTATAAACCATAACACTGACACCTGACTGTTTAAGCACCACTTAACTAAGGCGGTAGACTGCACTACATTATCACTGAATTAAATTACTAGAAGTCCTCAGAAATGAATTCACGTCACTTTCCTATCAGATATATGGAAAAGCTAACATGAATATATCATATCTAAGATATGTCTACTCACCCCGAAAAATGACAAGAACTTAGGCAAACACATTCTAGTTCTGCTGTGCTAACTCTGCCTTAGTCTCATATGGTCATCTACGGGCCAGGAAATATTTACGAGTGTGTTTGACTTATTAAAACTCTCTAGATTTATAGTTTACAAACAAAGCTACTAGGAACACCTGGCTGGCCTATTTCTGCAGATGTTTCGGCGTAGAACGTAATCATTAGTAAGACAAAGGTTATTCTAAAGACTACATCAGAGACAACAGCCGCCAGAAATTTCCCCAGATAGACATAATATTATGATCACTAATTGCATTCCGAATTGCCTAACACAGAGACCACCCGCTGGTTATCTTCCCCTGAGTCGGAGATCAAAACTGCTTTCCGACCGCAGACAAGCCGTTTCTTTCACAGAAACCCTTTCGCTCGTTCAAACACTTTAAGCGTAACAGAAATGTTTCTCTGGTCAAACGAACCACAGGTGCGCTGATGTAATAATACAGCTACGCTGACCGTTGAAGGAATTTGTACTGAAGGCCAGCCAGAACGTAAACAAACCTCGGGTGGGGTTTGAGAAGGTGAAAAAATTTGGGCTACGAAGGTAGAAAAGAAAATACAAAATGTCAAGGAAACCAGAACATTAAAAGTAATAACATATGGTAAAATAAATTATCAGTCACTGTGACAAAAGCCTAGAAAGATAAGATGCTACAATTGTGGAGACCTTTCAGACCACATGGCAGCCAAGTGCCCTCAAGGCCCACTTCCGAAGAGATTTTTTCAATGCAAGTCCGCTGAACATTTGATATCCGCCTGTCCTTCAAGGAGCTCTTTCCCGAAGCGTACTGCCACAACTAGGTTGCCTTTAGGGTGCAAGCCAAGAGATGGCCGTGACAACTGTCACCCTAAGGGCGCCGAGAAAATTGGTCGACGTTTAGGGGAGGAAACTCGTCCAATGCAGATAGGAGGGAATGCACATCAATGTTCAGAAGAGGAAACTCATCTAAAGCAGCTTGTGGGGAATGTAAGCCACAGTCCACACAAAACGAGTGTAAAACATGACAGGAGCGATCCCCCTACAAAGTTGACAGCTGCATGCACTGACAAGAAGAAGTCACAAGCAAGCAGCGACGCTGTACAAGTAGACGAATCTTCCAAACCACAGCAACTGCCAGCCCAACAACGTACAACTAGGGACATGACGACCAAGAGGGTCCCCAGCCGGGTTGTACCTATTACAGAAGCTCAGCCCAAAGCCTGGCCGCTCCGAAAGAATCAGGCGCAGCACCAACGATCTGAGAAATTACGACTGAAGTGCCAGAGGTAGTGCTGTTGTCGGGACGACAACTAAATCAGGCGGGGAATATGTAACCGCGCCATCACATCATCATCATCTCGCCCACCCTATCACATATCTATCTGTCTATCTGTCTGTCTGTCTGTCTGTCTATCTATCTATCTATCTATCTATCTATCTATCTATCTATCTATCTATCTATCTATCTATCTATCTATCTATCTATCTATCTATCTATCATCTATCATCTATATCTGTCTGCCTGTGTGCCTTGCTCTCTGTCTGTCCATCCGTCCGTCCGGCCGTCAACCAGCCCATTCATGTTTGGACCATCGTGTCTTTCCGTCTGTCTGCTTATTTATCTGTCTACATATCTGTCTTTTACTCCGTGTACATAATAACATATCTGTTTGTGCACCTGCTTACCTATCTCTGCATGTGTTTTATTCCTCTATGCACAAGTTGCGTCTATAGTTTAAAAATGTTTTATTAACAACCGCCAGTGGAACAAGAGATGAGAAGAAGAAGCTGGAGATGGATAGGACACACACTGAGGAAACCTTTTGATAGCATTACATGGCAGCCCTTGGTCTGGAATCCCCAGGGTAAGAGAGGTAGATATTGACAATTCTCCCAGAGGTGTTACTAGGGTTGGTGTCACCCGGTGCGGTAACTCATGGTGTCACCCCCATGGACCTCCTCCCGTACCAGACCATACAGAATCCTTAGTAATGTTTTTTGTACTAATGTTACTCGTAAATGCATATGGAAATATCCTCATAAATGAAATAATACAAAAAAAAAAATAAACAGGAACAAATACACAAGCATTTCAGCACTTAGTGAACATCTCGACTAAATCATAATACGCATTAGAAGATTCAAAAAGTAAACACGCATAGAGTTTTAGCCTTGCAGGTATATTGATAAAGTACATGTAAGCTGGGCTTACGAAAAATTTTTGTGTGGTTATAATTAACTACAGGGATATTTTAATAAAAACAATAAATTTCTGCTGAAACACTGCACAAACATTTTATAGACAGTCATTTTGGTGTCACCCGCTCAGCTGATCACCCCCTCTGATGGTGTCACCCGGGTGCGTTCCGTACCCACCTAGTGACGGCTCAGAATTCCCCTTCCGCCCCCCCCCCCCTTTTCAAAAAGAAAAACACACACACACACGGAGAAGAGAGCCTGAGACGGAAGTATAAATGACGGGGAAGACATAGAAAGACTTAGAGAAACAGCAGCAGGAGGATATTTTGCATGCGTTTGTTGAAGGTCCATGCCCCACGGGGAGCTGAATGGTAGTCAATTGAATGCATAAAGGCTTCACCGTATGTGCTAACAAGGACTTGCTCGTGGCTAATCAAACGCGAAAACAGCAGAACCATCATTTTTTTAATATACCGTAAAGAAAAAAACAACAACACAGAAATTCAAAATTGGCTGTCGGATATAGGGCTGCGAGATACTCTAACAATTTCTGAGCTGAGGCTGAAGTCATAAAAAGAGCAGCAAATGCATTAGTAGAGCTTCCTTACTTGCGAGATGGAAGGAATCATGTCGCACAACGACAAAAGACGTGGTCAAATGAATGTAACGACATCTTAAAAGCCACAGCAAAGACACTTACTGTGGTGGATTTGATGTTAAGAAATGTTGTTATGTACTCTTAGTGTACTGAATGAGGTCAGCTGTGAAGGTCCCTGAATATAACAAATATGATGGTAAGTTTACAGGGTACCTTTCTGCTACCACCTCTATGAACTCATTCAGACTTATTCTTTGACTAGAATGTATGATGACTACGTTTGGTGTCTAGCGTTATGAATATGTAGTGTAATGTTGCATTAACCAACTAAACATATAAACAATTATTTTATTATCCAACACAACACAACAGTACTACGACAATCACATACAAACTACACTTTAAAAGACTATCTTTAGTAAGTCAGTGGTTGAATTTTGGGTAGAAGTTAAATTTTTACAATTTATTGTCCTGGTTCTAGTTTGTTTTGATTCAGGACTGACAATCAAAAGTGAAATCAAAAGAATTATTTACATCAATTAAATAACACCATGGATCTTCTGTCCATAATACAAATGTTATTATATTATAAGTGTGTAGATGTAGTTTTCTAACTTAGGTTAATACTGGTATATAATGGTAGGTTGTTGGTTAACATCACGCACTATTGTTTGTTTTCTTTTCATTTGACACTGGTAGAATTTTTTATTAATATTCAGTCTTTAAACTAGAGGTTGAGCTTCCTGGTGCCGAACAGGCACTTATCTTCGAAGGACAACACCGGTAGATCTGTTCATATGCTCGCTGGACAATCTGTTTCCCTTCTTGAAAGGCAATGGCATCCAGCATGTGCCCGAAATATACAAACAGTGTCAGGAATCGAACAGTTTCCACGAGCCTGGTACTACGTTAATGTCAGTACCAAAAAACCCTGAAATAAGAAGGTTATGCGTCCTTCTTTATAACAAGTATACAATAATATTCCACAATTAATTACAGGCACAGTACAAACAAACAAATAGGGTCAGCTCTTTATGACAACCTATTTTACCATTATATTTTTAGGTGACAATGTATACCAGCATTCCTCTTCCCTAATGGTTACAACGCCTCTGCAATTCCAGCAGTAATCTTTTTCCATACCATAGGATAGGTGTTATGCTCCTTGATGACAATCATATATAATCTTGTAGTACTACACCTCTCTGATAGTCTATCATATGATGGATCAATCTCTAGGCTCTGCCTAAGTCTGCCATGGACCCACTTACTTACAGTCGTATTGCAGTATCTCACATTCAAACTATATTTTAAATAAAAGGTTAATAAAATCAATCTTACCCCAAATTTCAATGAAATATACACAAGCGAACGATGACTGGCAAACAATTTATGGCACACTTTAGATCTGCCTTGTCCAGACTGCTTTCTATAGGTTTGAAAAGCACCATCCTGCTCTCATCGCTCCTTGTTGATCAGAAACATTTTTCAAAATGGCAACGAGCAGTCTACGTTTCCGATAATATATAATGTATTGGCCAATGGGACCATGAACTCATTTATTTTGAATCAAACTTTTAATAAAACCAACTCTCAAACTACTATGTTTATTACTGCAAATATATTTTTAGTTTTAGGTCAACCAATCCTATCTCGCCTTCCTTTAAACTACCGCCAATCAAATTACAGGTACCTTTTAGTCCTCATTTCCCCAAAAGCTTTTTTCAAAACATGCTATGAAAAAAATAAGCAGGCATGATTTCTTTTCGTCAGTCCGTCTTACAATACATAGTATTTTTGCCAATATCTTGGTTATTTATTGGGCTTGTGCGTAACTGACACCATATTATTGCTCAGGAAATCATAAGGCATCCGAATATATAATGTTTATGGCCCTATGTATTATGGTTCATAATTCCATATTTTTTTTTCTATGTTAGTCGTTCAAATCTAGAAACTGCCAGCGGTTCAATTCTTCTTACAACTATTTTCAAACTAAAAACGAGAATCGTCCGTAGTCCGTTAGAATTACGCCATTTTTTATAAGAGCTAAGGCTGTCTGCGTGACCAAATTGACGAACATTTTTTAGTTTTTGTATCGTAATTTGAAAATCGCCCAAGGCTATGTCGCTCGAGTTGGCTTTTTTTTAAATCAACGCGAGACGGCGTACCCTAGGTTCTGTCTTCCCATTCCCTCTCCTTCTTTTCTTTTATTCTATCACTCTGTCGTCTTGAACTTGCAAAAGTGTTACATTTAATCTCAAGGACGAATTTGAAAAGACAGTACCCTTCATTCGGCTATTAGGCTTATCAAAACCCGCATACCGGCTGGCGTGGGGAAGAAGACGCTGGACTCAAATTTTATTTTCTATCTTATTTTTGACTTATGCACTATAATATTATTTAATTTAGCTATTGTATTTAGAATATCGTCACACTTATTATCAGCCTATTAGGGAAGAACAGGTCATTCTATACATTAGATTATATTCAGGCGATAATAAATTGAAATGTCAATGATACAAACTGGAGCTAAGCATGCCTGATCGTGGGACACCAGTCAGATTATTACCAACAGCGTTTGATCTAGTTTATTCTGATCTCACATGAGCACCATCACTAACTTCTATTTCGAGTCGTATAATTTTCATTTACGTTTTATGTATTTGATTTAATTTTCGCTTTCTTCTTCTGTTTTTATTTGTCTGTCCCTGACGAAGGTCTTCTGGCAGTAACATGGGTAATTCCCTCTGTCCTAGTAAGGCGCATCCTTATTTTTGTTTACCCAACCAACAACATTTGTTGCGAGTGTCCAACTTGATGGAACACTTCTATTTGTGGTGGTTGTCAATATCAGTCCTGGCTCAGATGCTCAGAGGTAACGTCACAAACGGGAGAAGGGCCAGCAGTATAGTATAGTATAGTATAGTATAGTATAGTATAGTATAGTATAGTATAGTATAGTATAGTATAGTATAGTATAGTATAGTATAGTATAGTATAGCATAGCATAGCATAGCATAGTACATAGTATAGTATAATATAGTATAATATAGTAGAACCTAAAAATGACCTATTCAGATGGTCGCAAAGACGAGGCGCTCAGCAGCATGGCAGGTCTTAAATGGCCTAGTAAGCCAGGAGCCGAATTTAACACCAAGCCCCAACGATGCAAGAAGTAGAAAGCGTTGTCCAGAAAGCTCGGTGCAAGTCAGCTCCAGGTCCTAATGGTGTTCCATATGTTGTGTATAAGAGATGCCCTAAGGTGCTCAAACGACTGCTCCGTTTACTGAAGAGTGCGTGGAAAACCCAGCTTGTGAGCAAGGAATGGAGAAGGGCGAACGGAGTCTACATCCAGAAGGAGCAAAATTCAACAGACATCAGTCAGTTCAGGCCAATCTCACTACTTAATGTGGAAGGGAAGATATTCTTCTCAATGATGGCGAAAAGGCTCACTACATACCTCCTGGAAAATGGGTACATTGACAATATCATTCAGAAAGGGGGTATCCCAGGTACACCAGGATGTCTAGAGCATTCCACAATGATCTGGGAAGCAATTCAAAAGGCCCACGTAATCTGCTTGTATTTAGCAAATGCTTATGGATCCGTTCTACACCAGGTGTTGTGGCAGGCCCTAGAAATGAATCATGTTCCACAAGAGATTGCAGCAATGCTGAAACTGTATTTCGCAGGGTTCTCTGTCAGATTTTCAACCAGAGAGTACACAACGAAGTGGATTGGCCTTGAAGTTGGAATTGCGATGGGATGTATCATCTCTCCAATACTATTCGTGTTGGCTATGCAGGTGATCCTCAATGCGGCTGAAGGAACGGCTAGAGGGTCAAAGCTCAGTGGAATGTGTCACGTGACACCGCTCAGAAACAATTCTGACATCAGATGAACATCAGGCACGGAGGATGTTAGCACGCCTGGATGAACTAGTCAGCTGGTGCAGAATGAGCTTCGATCTCAAGAAGTCGAGAAGCCTATCAGTCAGGAAAGAGAAGATAGCGGAGGTCATTTTCATGGTTTCCAACCAAAGAATCCCTACTGTCATTGAGGAACCTGTTAAAAGTCTTTGCAGGGTGTACGATACCTCATTAAAAGACTCGAAGGCAGTGTAACAGACAATAGAAATGGCAGACAGAGGGTTACAGATATTCGTGAAACATTCTAAATCCACATATATAAATTAAAAGGAAACTGTAAAGCCTAACACATAAATTCAATAAAAGGAAAGAGAAATGGTAAAAGTACAGTGCTGTCACAATGGCGTACAAAAAATCCTCTTGTTTTCTACTTCGTCTGCAAATTGTAACGTTTCACGTTGATAGTAAAGCCTACTGCATCACTACACGCTTTCTACCATAAAACGTGTACTGCATTTCTAAGAAAACCTTAAGCTAGGCACACCGCGTAATGACCTAAATTAATACTTCCATTAATTTCATTTTATACACGGCGTGATAAAAAGACAGATGAACTTAGGATAGAGAGAAGGGAGGGCTGAAAGCAGGAACGCATGTAACCCTAACACGCGTCTCGCGATATACAATTAATGCCACCCTCCCAAAGCGAAAGGCCAGAAGCAATACTTTTTTTCAAATAGACCGTGATAAAAAACACTACAACTACGAGAGTTAGGTTTAAAAACCTGTAAAACTCTTATTGGGAAACATGACATTCTACTGTTTTGTGTCTGAAATCCTGACATTAGTATGACAGAACAGTCGAAAAGGCAGGACAGGTGGCGGTTCTAAACATAAAAAAAATAAAAAATACACGACTATCCTAGAAAATGCATATTTTGAACGCAGCCACTTAGCTCCATTAAAACTTATATATTTGGGTTCCTTAGGACTTGCTGACAAAGAATATGTTAAGTGTTACGCAAATAGTCTAGGAATTAACAAGTTATAGCCAAAATAAAATGGTGGTGCTGTCAGACAACACCAAAATCAGAATTGCGCAGTGGCAGGTTTTGAAACCACCATTGTACTGGAAATAGGCCAACATGTTACCTCCTATTTGATTGGCGGGAAGTAAATGTAAGGCTAAACACGATTAGTCGGGCTATAAATACTAATTTGTTGTTGTTAGGGAAACGTGAGTAGGGGTACTTTTTTTGAAAAGCTGTGTAAACATGGCCCGATTGGTTAGACCCGCCAATATAGGCAATTAGGAGCGTCAGTTCAGTACCACATGTTAAAATAAACTTACTAAGAAACAGTGCGTTGAGAGCCAGATCATATTTTTCTAAATAAAAACCTGGGACAGAGGCGGATCGGAATTTGTGCCATAATTTGTGCCATTATTCATCGCCAGTCAACGTATCTGTGTATTATTTCCATGAATTGTGGTAAGCTTGATATATTCGATATCTTTTTAATGAAAATTGAATGTAAATTGATAATTTATGCCTGTATATGTGTGTGGTTCAGTAGCAAACATGAGGCAAGGCCTAAATATTGCTCCAACCTGAACAGAAGGTGTCGGAGAAAAGTAAAACTGCATGGAATTGCCAAACAGTACACTGACACCTATCTTATTGACTAGAAGGAACTAATGCTGGAATTGCAGAGGCGTAGTAACCATTTAGGAGGAGAATACTGGTGTAAATTGTTTCAGATGAAGATGGCAGTTGGCCTATCGCTCTGATCTCAGTGTTTGTTCTGTATTGTGTTCAGTATGGAAATAGATTATAAATTAGTTATGAAGTAGGAGGTACAACCTTCTTGTTTCAGGGACTGTGGTCCTAGTTATTGAAGCAGCACCTGGGCTGAGTTTTGCTGAATCAAGAGGCTGACAGCATACTCCTTGGTCCAGATAGCGACCAGTGAGGTGTCTCCAGAACACAGTGAAGCAATCGAGCAGAGGAGTCTTTTCCTGCCGCCATCACGAAAGTTAAGCTTCTGTGGCCAGAGTAGCTCAACATTATGTGCCCCCTCAAAAATTGACATTTTGTTAACCACAGAGGGACAATTAATGGGTTCAAATGACAGGAACTGTGAAAGTTTCCCAATACTATTTCCCCGATAATCAAACACTTGAAGTCATGATGAAAAACAACAACCAAGCTTGAACAAAACCAGTATCACCTCATATTACTACTGCACAAATTACACACATAGAATAATAATAGTAAACTATGTCAATACAAAGTTCATATATATAAACTGTGTAAATAATACTTGTAATTACATTTGATTGTGATTCCTGGTTCACTGTGTAGTTGAATCAGGATATCCATTATTGACAAGAATTAATACATATATTTTTTAAACTTAATCACTTGACTCATTTAAGATAGTCTTATAGAGTGTTATATGTGTGTGAGGGTCACAGTGTTGTAAAGTGTTGTAGAATAAATTAAATTGTTTATCTGTCTGTTGTTGTTGTGACTTACACTTCATCATTTTCATAACCCTAGACATTTAACGTAGTCATCACACTATTCCAGAATAATTCTGACTGAGGTAAAAATGTGGTAGCAAGTAAGGTCATCTGTAAATACACCACACTTATTAGATACAGATACCTTCACAGCTGATCTCAGTCAGTACACTAAGTCCCCTATAAATATTTATAACATCCCACTTTACCACACAGATCATAGACCAAAGCAGACTCCTAGGAAAATTCAAACTGTGGTGCCTCCAGTTCATGTTGATACCTAAGTTGCTGTGGCCACTGCTTATATATGAAATAAGCACCAGTACAGTGGAAGCTATAGAGCAGAAGGTCAACAAGTTCATGAGGAAATGGCTAGGGGTACCACCTGGTCTGTCAGACGTAGCACTGTACTGCAAAAAGTCAAAACTTGTGCTTCCTTTCAAGTCAGTTGTTGAAGAGTACAAATGGGAAAGGCAAGGCTTGCAATGATGCTGCGTGAGTCAGCAGATGACGTGGTTAATTCCATTCACTCAACACTGAAAACGGGAAGGAAGTTGGAGAGTGGAAGAAGCTGTTGATGCTGCCCAAGAATCGCTCAAACTGAGGGAGGTAATCGGATACACACAGACGAATAGAAGGGGATTTGGCCATGGAGACATCCGCTGGTGGTCCAAGGCATCAAGCAGGGAGCGCAGAGACATGGTTGTTCAGGAGATACGAGGAGCTGAGAATGATAAGAGGTTGCAAAAAGCAGTGCAGCACGTGTTCAAGTGTCTGCCTTTCCTAGCACTGAGGGCCCTCTCATCATCCGACTTTCTCCATCTCACAAGGTTCGTGGCCGATGGCAGGAGGTCATACATATGCCATATATCATTCCTTGTCAAGGACCTTTGCAGGGCTCCTTCCCATGTAGTCCATTGGGATCTCTCACACCTTCAATCCTATGACAGCATCATTTCTTTTTCTTCATTTTTCTCACCAATCGCTTTTATTTGACATAAGTCATGCCTTTTCATTCATTATTTTGTAGTTTATTATCATTAAAACTCGACAACTTCAAAATATCTAAAGGAAAAGATCAAAGAGTCACTTACATGCATATGAAATAAAGCAGAAACGTGCAAACCCCCCCCCCCCCCCCCATGGAGAAAAGAACCCTAAAATTATTAACCCAAAGGTTGAAGGCTAGCACTCTGTTACAGAATGAACAGTAGTGGTACTCTACGAGACCCAGTAAAATAAACAAAGTTTTAGACAAATCAGATATATGGATAGTTTTCCTGCAAACAAGAAAATACTCGCACACTCTTGCAAACAGTGGCCACTCTCACACTCTTACCTAATTGCCTGGTATGGTAGGTCTGTAATATCCCTTGGTAATAGAATTACTCCATAGATATATATTATTTAATTCACTTAATATTCTGTCACCCCAGTTGTCGCAGATCCAAATTGGCCCCAGTCCATCACCCGAAATTAGTTCTTGAGGTGAACGCCTAATATGGTTGCGTCTCCTATAATGTTATTACAAATAGTTTAAAAAACTGAGAGAGTTCTTGAGGTTATTTTTTTTAGCGGGAAAAATACTTCCAGTATTGGGAAAACATCTGGTTGCTAGAACTATGTTCATAGGCTGATGATGATTCTTCTATCGGCCAACTTGTGGCTGGTAAAATATATAACTCTTTGGGTTTTGTAAGTCCAGTTATTAAAAAACCAAATTTATTGTCCTCCAATACTTTCTAAACAATGATCGCCTGTCATTAAATAGCTATTAATTGTCGGCGTCTGTTGGCTTTGCCGTATATGATTAAAGTAATAGACACTATAACAAATATGCACAAATGAAATATAACGTTGTATCTATCCTTCACTATCAGTTTACTGTCTATACGGGTGGCGTGATTTAACATTTTAATAGAATATCTGGTATGAAATCGCTATGCGTTACTTTATTTCACTCGTTTTACTAGCAAGAAAACTCTAAGTGAAGAACAAATGTTAAAAGCTATCAATTCTTAAAACATTAGCACTATTATCCTTTTTACCAGAAAATTCAGAAATGAAAATTTCCACGAACACTAGAAAACCATATTCCAACAATAAAGACTGGTTCTAGGACTGCGCTAGACTATACACAATTCTGACTGACAACTGATGATGGGGTTAAGAAAACAACAGGATATATATATCATTAGGATTCTCTGATCTCTGAATGCGTTAATTTCGCGTTCCGGTGTTACCCAGAATTCAGAAGCTAAGCGTATCAAGATAAAGGCTTTACGGTCGGTCTTCGTCGAGGTTTTCGACCGCCATCAAAAGACTTACGGTTCCCTAACGGGTTTCTCTGTAAGAATGCCCGCTTCTGGAGATCAAAGAGCCCAGGGGTTTCTAACTCCCCTGAGTAGGAAACTTCAAAAGGGTCTGTGTTTTTGTCTCTCTCAAGCTGCTTGCCTGTCTGAGAAGTATTGTGATTGACAGATGAGCTTCGCGTGAGTGGACGAGGTAAACACAGCCTGATTTGCTTTCCTGTTATGACTGACAGGTCACGCAGTTTGTAAACATTGCGTTAGCTCGTGTTAAAACAAAGAGGCGGGATAAAATGGTACTGTGCAGAAATAGACAATGGGTATTGATACATGGTTTAGCTAGCAAATCAGAGGGCAGCTATAAGGTTGCAATAGGCTGTCGGATTACTGTAGACTCTTTTTCCATTACACGTCACAACTGTTAACACCAATTGATTATTAAATTTGTTATATGTTATTTTAAAACTAAACAAACATAGTTTATTCAGTTATTACATGTATGAAAGCAAACATATGAGCCAGATTATTTAATATACATATATACATCTAGACATATATTTACCTCTAAACAGAGCTATACCATTATAAGAGGGAATTCGCTGAATTAACTCAGCTGGGGTCTTGAATGGGCTAAAAACCATTGCTTAAATCCCTCACAAAAGGCGACGGACAGATATAAGTTAACAAATGTTCAGAGCTAAACAGCATTGTTCTTGACTTCTGAATTATCTTGTGAATTTCCCGTAAGGTAGAAGCGTCATCAACCTTCTATCTACATTTCTGCCAAGAGTACTGTTGTGCGAAGGAAGCCACCTTAGATGACACAGTTTAGATACTCTTGAGTTTTGGCCACTGTTGGATCACTACTGCAAAGCAGGGGAGGCAATCCGTGACAATCCAGAAGAGGTTCGGAGCTAGGATGCATCCTTGTTTGGCGCCAGTGCGTATGTCAAAGGGCTGTAATGTGTTTCCAGCATATTGAACTGTTCGGGACCGAAGACACAGCAAAAGAAATGAATGCAGTCAGCGACCCATTGCTAGACTGCTTGCGTCAGGGTCGGCGAACCAGAGCTGACTAAGACCCTACTCCACCTCCAAGTGGTGGTCTTGGAAACAGGCTGCATCACTGCAGTCTGGCAGAGAGAGTAGGGATCGAAGAGGGAAGGAAAACCCGGTCCCAAAATGCCGTGCGGAAGTCGGATGTTTCGGGCCGAAAGGCGCAAATATCGCAGCTTTGCTGTAAACGGCGACACAACGCAACCAACGTCCTTTTCAGGACGAACGAGGAAGAAGAAGAAGGACTGTTCTTTTCCTATCTTCATAGAATGACTGTATCATTTCCAGCAATTTAAGGCCAGCAGTATCATTAAAAATATTCACGTTAACACACTGTACAGTATACAAAACAAAAAGAGAATGCGAAAGAGTAAGAGGTAAATTAAGGAAAGAAGAGGAAACGATGACACGTTGTCTGATGTAGTCCTGTATATGAAATTCAGGAGAACTTGAGCATCACAGCCATCTTCGTCAGGCGGCACGGTACATATTCATCATCATCATCATTATGGTTTTAATAATTTTCTACAGAATGAGGTAACCGGCCCCATGTCCAACCCTCCATAGTCGCCTCTTACGAATTGCATGCACAATGCATTAATGTTGCCCTATGTATATTGCTAGAGTGTTGTGTAATATTCAAATGCTTAACTCAGAGAAATCATTTATACGGTAGCATTTATTACTACACTTTCTTTCATTGTTTGTGGTCTCCCCTCCCAGTTTGTTTCTTTTCAAGTCTCGCGTGTAAAACGACCACGACATCCTTCTATTGATCCTCACACCACCTACCCCCCTTCCCCTACCCCCTCCCCCACCCCCTCGGTCAGGCATCTATCGCCTGGTTTTATGGTTTTACAGTCTTCCTTTGTTCTGTGTAGGGCTCTTGATCTCTGTACCCGGGCTTCTTCAGATGTAGGTTTTCTATTGTTTCCTTCAACGTAAATACGAACCCGGTAAAGAATAAAGACGTAGAATACATTCAAGTTGCACAACAATGAAGGTATCTTCCAGTGCAATCAGCTCAGAGCATTTTTCTAAGTCGTGTAAGGTTTTGTTTTGACCCAAACACCCTTCCCCCCCCCCCCTCTCCCCCGGGGGCCCCCTTCTTTGGGGGTTTTAAACATGTTATCGCTACTTCATTTCTTATCGTCCTTTACATTTGTTTGTTTTTTTTAACGAAGTTGTGAGGTTTTCACTTGTCTTGTTCCGTGATAAAAGACTACGTCGATGGGAACATAGATGGATTTTGTTAGCTATATGTATAAATATTTCTTCTTCTTTTGAAGACTGACCAAGCGGTCAGCGATCACCACGCCTAGTGGCGTCTTGTAGGGCAGCAACAAATTGTCTCCACTTTGCTCGGTCGACAGCAATCCTTCCTGTGGTACCCCGGCTCTGGTTCATGCTCAGCATGTCCGCCTCCACAGTTCTCCGCCAGGTGGCTTTTTGGTCGTCCTTGCTTTCGCTGTCCTTCTGGAGTCCATAGCATGACAGTTTTTGTCATGGTGTCACGGTCTCTTCTGGGGATGTGACCAACCCAATTCCAGCGTCTGCTCGCCACGATGGTACGCATGACTTCTTGGTGGCTCACAGTTTAGCATTTCTTGGTTGGTGATCTAGAAATATGGCTAACAGTAATGATCCTTGTGAGAGGTCCATGAGAGGAGACAAGGATGGAACGACTGCTCCGACGAGGCTATTATTAAGAGGTGACTGCTGTGAGGCTGTGAACGAGGCTGGCAATCCCACCATTTAAAACTAACTGCTGCATAAACCAACACTGCGAGGGCACATAAGTGTTGCAGCCCCGTGCTTCCTGTAGAGAGGTTACTATTGTAGTGGACCCATGTTCCATAAGAAGGGGGGAAAAAAATAGTGAAGAAGTCGAAGTGTAGTGAAACGGGCAAGACACTCTGTATTTGCCACATAAACTAGTGTCTTTATAATAAATTAAGAATTGCACACCAGAAATTCTGCTTTAACTTTATGATTAATGCCCCGGACGGAAATATTTTTTTTTGTTTTGGTATTTGAACATAAATTACGGTTCATTTTAATGATTGCTTGATGTACTTCTTTGATTGACATGACAACGGCCTCATGCACTATGTTGTCTAAATGAGAATTCTGATCAATAGAGGCCCGTCATCATCGGAGGATTGTCTTGGCGGTAGGAAACAGAAACCGTAATCTGTCATATGTTTCAGGATCTTATCCCAGAGAGTCACAACAAAAGCTTCTGATAAGAAACATAAAAAAACTGCAGTGTGTGATTCAAGGACCACCTCTACAGTTCTGGGTGATTTAAGTGTCTTGGACATCAACACCAGATGTATGACAAGAAGGGTCTGCAGCGAGAGAACCTGAATTAGATAAGTACTCATTACTTTGAAGAAACTAGATCCAGAAGTCACCAATTGCCCGAAATGGTGAACACAAACAATGACACCTTATAATTTTCCAACTTGTGATTCGTGTAAATAAATCATTTGAAATCTTCACCAAACGTTTATTTTAATTAATAAATGAATAGATATATTTTATAAATCACAGTTATTGATTTTGTTCAAATTCCAGTTTCTGCTTGATATTGTGTTGTTGTGTGGAAGTTAAGAGAAATGTAATAAATTAGTAAGGATAAATAACGAGCTGCAGTTCACACCATTTTTTTCTACAGCTACCAACTAGAACTGTGCAGTTAACTACCTGGCTTGTCCTGTGCCATGTTTACCACTAGTTCACCAGCTCTCTTCTCCATTTCTGGGAACTATATCTATGTTTCATTCTAACGTCCACCTCAACACACGAGGAAAAAGACGACGAAGGAGGATGAAGAGGAGAAGAAGGAAGAGGAGTGGAAGGAGGAGGGGAAGGAGGAGAATAAGGAAGAGGAGGGGAAGGAGGAGAATAAGGAAGAGGAGAGGAAGGAGGAGAAGAAGAAGAAGAAAGGAAGAAGAAGAAATGAAAGCAGGGAGGGGTGGAGAAGAAGAAGCAGAGGGGGAATAGAAGAAGAAGATGAGGGGAGCTGTGGAGGAGAAGAAGTTTGGTTTGGTTTTAAGGACTATCTTCACTGCACACGGACAACTCCATCAGTGCTCCGATCTCCTCCCTTAGATCACACAAGGAGGATCTTAGCACAGTGCACGAACTCCGTAGCCCCGGCGAGAATCTCAATGTGTGTATATAGGAATCACACATTCTATAAATATTATTGTTGTGAAAAAGTTTCTAATTGTTTAAAATTTTGCCAGGGCAGCGGCCTGAAGGCCTACTAATTACGATTTCCAGCTGCCGTGGGATTTTTAACGTGCGCAACTTGCACATGGGACCTCCAATTTTTTCGCCCTTATCCGCAAAGGCTAGGCATCCGATCTCAATACCCATGAGACCAGGGGGGAGTATGACATCATTAGGACCGCTAGTTCTGGAAAAAAAATTTCCACAAATTATATTCCCTGAACTGGGAATCGAACCCGGTACCTCTAGAACTCAAGGCAGACCTCTTAGCCACTCCGATCCCCTGGAGGAGAAGAAGAAGAAAACGAGAAGAAGAAGCGGGGGAGGTGGGGGGAATGAAGGTGAAGAAGAAGAAGAAAAAGAGAAGAAGAAGAGAAGAAGCGGTGAGGGTGAAGAAGAAGGAGGAGGAAGGCGTGGTAATAAATAATATAGTAATCGTCAGACAAAAGACAATTTCCTCCCTCCAATGGTAGCAGGTCTGTTAATCCTTCATTTTCTTCATCATTTTTCTAATTTAGCGAGCGGTTGAAGGTTAATTGATTAGAATGTGAATGTTCTAAGTGGAAGAAAATATCCTGTGATGAACCGCCCAGTAGTCGCCTGTCCGGTGCCACACAGGAGGCCAGAGATTAAACAAAAAAATAAATGTTTGGAGACCTGTTGAAGCAAAGTCAATCTTCGATGTGGAGTTGGTTGTTGATCTAATTTGTTGCTGTCAAATGTTGTTGACACCTCGCGTAGTTCCTGACAGTTCTGAGGAGACCAAAAGAAAAAAGAACTCCTGTTTCCCTCAGGCATGTCGTGAAAGGTTAATAACGAGGGCTTATGTGTAGGATGGCAACCACATCATGGAAGATAAATTGCTTCAGAACTCACCACTGCATGAGCATGTGCTTTTGTGCTATCTTTTAGCAAGGCGACCAGCAGCAGTGGTGGGTCCATGCTCCATAAGTAGAGAAATAAGAGATAAATGAATGAAATATTGTAGGGCGTTTCCTGGAGCTGCTCAACAAATAGAATGGTCTATTTCGGTGGTTCTGAACGTGGACCATATGGCTCTCAGGGCGCCATGCCATGTTTCTAGGGGCCCACAGTAAGATGGTAAAGTGCCTTTTTTCAGCTAACAGCAACTATGAGGGGAGCCATTGTCGTACATTTTTAGATAGGTTAGAGAGATATTTCGTCCCGTCTGAGTAGAGCAGAAGGTGGGGTATATGAGAAAGAAAGGTGTTAGAATAGATTCCACGAGTAAATAGATTACGGTGAAGATCTGTCTCTGGAATGAGTGGTTTCTCTAGTCCAGCCTATCTATACGACTATCTTTAGTACATATGACGATCTGTCAAACCTCCCTATAAGTATAATTATAAGTTTACTACTCACACACACACAATTATGTGACAACAAGACACACAAACATGAAAACTATGGTAAATGGATATGGGTCTGACCAACACACTAAATTAAGTTTTGTTTAGTTTATTATCACTTAAACTTTACAACATCAAACATATAGAAATCAATATAATCATTGTAGCAAAGTTGATTTTGCTGGGGAGGTTATGATGGTATCCTAAAAGAATGAAAAGGTGTCTGCTATAACCGTGTGAGGTCAAGCATATGTAGGCCTCTGACTCTATAAATGATGATGATGAATTATGTGCAGAGAACCTACAGCTACCTTCCTAGGTCTCACACGGTCACTCTTATGGCTCTAGTGTATGGTGTATGGTGTACCTAGTGTCTAGGGGAGAAATGAAATGATGGTACACAACAGTCAAACACTTTAAGTTTCTATAAAGAATATAATAACTCTATCAGTTAAGTTTTTCTTTGAACATATTCTTTACAATTTATTTTGCCTGTCCATTCATAGCTTGTGGACAGGTCTTTGAAAATAAGGACAAGATAGTTTACAGAAAAGAACAATTAAAATGGTGGGACAAATTCCCAATAACTAAAAATGTTATTATGTATTTGATATAATGTCTTTCCTGTATGAAATATTACAGAGTTCACTTTATTTATCTACCGGGAGAGTCACTGTATATGAGGGCTGTAGTTCATCCTACCCCCATAAACGTTCATGTGTAATATTTTGAAAACACAAGAAACTGTCAGAGATGTCCCAGATGTCTAACTGATCACCTGGAAGTCCTTGTTGTAAAATATTTAAATGTGTAGTTGCAGAAAGTTCACTTTCACCACTTGCCAAAGCTCCTACTGGATATTCGACAGCATATAAGTCTGGTTGGAGACTGGTTGGCGTTTATGAGTACTCAGCAGGTTTCCTGTCACCAGCCGACAACAGGAACATAGACCCTCTGCAACAAAAGGACACCCTGGCCTTTTATCTCTGATCAATTATTCTAACACTTAATTTCCTACGTGGGTATGGGGTCAGCCTCGCGTGCCTTACAAATGCACTCACCCCGAATCGTACAGGACTCCCACCTTGTTGTGACCACACCTCAAGTCCTTATAGTAGATACGCCACTGTACGATCACATACTTTTCCTCCATACAATAATGTGGAGTAACCACATTTCCTTTAATATGATATTATCTTCTTTTCTTTTCAATTATATTTGCTTCAGGCATGTAAACAGTGTTCATTGAACACAAAGGCTTTACTAATCTATTTTAATACAATAATATGTCAACATAATTATAACAACATACATCAGTCAGATACCGTTTAATGTGTGCACTCAACAATGTCTGCTTCCGACATGTCCTTCACTTTTTCCCCAATAGCAGTATCTAACTTTGTAGTTGGACCAAACATAGTAAATTTCATAAAATATCCTTACCACAATCAAGAAATATATAAACAAATGACGCTGATTTTGAGAAGAAATGGCCTCAGCTTCCTCCGAACTGCACAGACTGTGAATTTATTCTTTATTTAAGTTTAAAATTAACACAGCTGTTTTTTCAGCGTATCTGTATACAAATTTTAGTTCAACTGGCAATGAATAGTCAAAGCCTTTTGCTAATATTTACCAGCACTAGCCAATCGAAACGTTCTACTACTTGAATTCAAAAGCAGTTTGAATGAAAAACCAAAATAATTTCTGCGTCTGGTGGTCGATTGGCCAGTCTGCTTTTGTCATGCCCAATACAAAAAGATATTACGTTTAGGATTACATTTCTCCTACCTCTCCCCTTGTCAGTCATACTCTTTTTCCCCCAAGCGAATTTGAATGTACCTCCCTGCCTCTCCCAAGCTTGCATCCCCCTAACGTTACCAAAAAAAACATAAGCAGGAACGCCAGTATGTCTGGTCGAGTGTCTTTAGATATTAGTATTTCTTCAATAACTTCTCTAATACTGGGACTATCATATTATTTAAAGTACATTCTTACTCAGCTAACTCTACGTCATACTACCATATAATTCTTATGGGGAACTACATAATGGTTTAAAATTTCCAATTTTTGTCATGTCAATCGTCAAATAAAATTTTGCACAAGTCCGCCATCTTTCCTCTCCTTCGTCTTGCGAGCATGTATTTTTCAAATAACTAACTTGTTTTAGTTACGTCAGAAATGCTACCACTAGGAGGAAATAAAATTGTCTGCGTGGTGATGCCTTGGCTGGCTTTTTCGCAGTGTGTATATATGCGTTGCAGACTGTGTCATCGAAGCGGGGTGTAGACGGGGCGGGTTAGGATTTTGCGTTACTAATTAGTATTGTATCGTGTAATACTACCAAACAATGTAAGGATTGCTACTAATTTTGCTTTAAAGTTGACAGAAAGCGTTACTTCAGATGGCTATATTGCGGCATGCTTCCGCCAATAGTTAATTGTAAGGCTAGACTACAAAGTGTATGCAGCAGATTGGGCAAAAATTAACTATTATTAGTGTTTCTCGAAAACGAAACTAAAGCGTGTCAGACTTTTTCCGTGAAATCGTTCTATCGGTTTAGCACTGTACAAAAGCAGCCTGCTGGCGTCGAAGAGGCCAACCGTCAGACACTTGCGGGCAAATGTATTTATTATCGTTTTATGCCCAAATCTTACTGAATTGAGCGTTTATTCTCGCATATTTTGCTACAATCATGTTTACAGACATAGGACAATAACCCAATAAGTGTCCTCCCCCTTGTTGAGAAAAGATCCCAAAAGAAGTTACTTACTTACTTAGTCGTTCCCCTTCTACCGTGAGGTGTAGAAAGAAGTTAATAACTCTAAAGGTCAAAGATTAACACTAGGGTATGGAATAGACAATAAAGAAAAGAACAAAGTTCCTACTTAAGCTATCCAGTAAAATACACAAGTATTTGCAAAGAAAAATAAAGGATGGTACAGTTTCCGTAACTGGAAAATATTCACTCTCACTCTGTCATTCGTGGTCACATCAATCACGCCTTACCTAAACTTGGTGTAACAATCTCTTGAACGTAAACATCCATGCACATGTATCATGATCCATTAGTTCTATCCTCCGAATTGAGCCCCAGTCCCTCCACTAATAATTAATTTTTATACGGGGGGAGCTTAATTTGGTGGTTGCGTTTTGTATATGCAATGTCACAAAAAAGACCCGCGATCCTGTGTTCCCAGTAGACAGTAGTCAGTACTTCTAATAGCTAAAGAAAACTCTGGTTGCTAAAAACTGTTAATTAAGATGATGATGATAACTCCTATCGGCGTGCTCTGGGGTGAGTGCCGATTATGAAAACAGCGTATTGTCGTAGATTTTCGATAGGAGAATTAAGACTAGGTTTGGTCCCTTCTGAATAGGTTTGAATAGGTGATAGACTCAGTGAGAGTTAGTGAAAGGTAATAGAATTTCCACACACGTGAGATGATAGATTTTGATATAGTGGCTGTCTCTGAAAGCGAAAAGAATTCTTCTCTCTCTCACCTATCTTCTACAACAGTTGTTACAGCGTCAGACAGACTACACCAATATACATATTACGTATATTTCTATCACTCACAGGCACGCACATACACGTGACGACAGGTAAACACACAGACGTGGGAAAACTATAACAATGATATATATATTATCTAGAACGAGCTGACCAAACACGATTATTAAGTTCAAGAGCGATTTTAATATCAGGAAAAATCGGCTCACAACATCAAAGAAAGTACATCAAGGAAAATACATATACACATAGTCATAAAAATTCAAGGAAATGTTGCAAGGATGATAGCCCCGTTATAGTGTTAACTCTAGGTTTAGCCCGGCCCCGTTAAGAGAACAGATGATGGCGCCCGAGTCACAGATACATAGGGTTTGAGTCTAAGAGTTTTCTTTGTTTTATCTCGTAATTATATGCACAGAGTTTGAAAAAAAATCTGATTTAACCTAAGACAAAAACACAAGAACTCTAGCCTTAGCAACAAATTATGCAGATTGAAAAAAAAATTAGGACAGCAACAGGGTGTCAAAGATATAATAGTGAAAATATCACTCAAACCAGCGTACACTCATTCATTCCGCCATGGCCTCTCATACATGTACTCACGACTTTGCTCGCTGCCTCTTGGAACACACTGATTTTAGATTTTCACACAGACTCAAAAAAATGCAATCTTCTGCCAAGAAGTCCCCAGTTCCAAAAGACGTATTTAACTTGGAGTCTCCGGGAACGACTACTTGGGTGTGCAAATTTGTTCAAATGTCTGATTAAGTCACCTAACAATTATTCCAGGCGCGGGAGTTAGCAGAGCACAGTGTCAATAGCGTAGGTTTCTAGAAATGATGAATGTCAGGTCGGTGCCTTCCCTCAGTATAGGATTCACTTTAGTCACACCACAGATTTGTCCACAAAAAATATATATATATAGTCGGGAAATGTTAGTTAATACTTGAAGTATTTCGCGCCACCAGGCAGAAAGATTACGTAGAGTTTTCTAGAAGAAATTAAGATCTGGCTCCAAGGTCCAGTATTTATCATTACAGTCTTTGAAAACCCGTTATTGGGATATAGTATTTCTGGCTAACTCGGGTTGCATATGCACTGTTAGACCAGTGGTACTTAAGAAACCCACGTGGTTCAAAATAAGGACTGTCTATTTCTTCACAAGTATGGAAACTACTACTAGGTGCTGGTAAAGTTAGGGTCACCCCAAAACTTTCACTGTGTGGAGGAAAAATAACACATATAATATAATAAACAGAATCTGTACTGGTTATAACTTACATTTAAACTTGCAAGCAGAGAGCTTTGCTTATCATTTAAACTTCCCGTGACGTAAGTTATATTTAAAAATCAGCAATCCTCATGAATTAGGAACACGTGCGTATTCCGTCACCATTCATGAGGCTCGATTCTAGAGTTTATACGTTAGTTTAGAAAAATACACTCGACTGAGTATTAGCAGTTAAATTAAATTCATAAATAGCTACAATTGCCGTTATAAGCTAGAAATTTTAATTTTATTCTGCTTTCCACTGAATGCTTCCCTAGAAAATATAATAGCCTACCACTTTATTTCTCTTCTGCGCTAAAGAAATAGATTAAAATGAATTAAGCGATTTAACACTTTAACACTCACAAAATCTATATATCTATCATATTAATTACCTCAACCACAGAATTACAGGTAGTCGCACAACTTAAGAATAAAAATGCTGAAAATATTTCTGGAAGTCTAGAAGTTCGACAAATTGCCGAAACAAACTGAGATCTTCGCTAACAGCTATTCTGTTTACGAGCAACCTATCTACTGTGAGTCTATGAGCGAGAATGAAATTAAAGTTTCAAACTTGGCCAATATCTTTAAAATCGGACACAGGATCCTAATCTTATTTCGCCAAGCGAAATAGTCTCCCCTGTCCGTATAACACCTTCGTCCGCTTATCGCGTGACGTAACAGCCATCAGTGGCCGAGGGCTTGCATGAGTTGCAAATCTCAGACCACCGTCTGCAGTGCGGAGTGGATTTTCACGCTAAGCCGGGTTTTTCCTGACGAAAAACCTCATGCGTTTACTGAAATGCAGACTCTCTGTCTACTTTCCATGTCCCTCGGGTGAATTTTCACGCCCCAGGCCAGAGACCCTCAGACGAATGTCTAGCGAATGCTGTAAATTCACGCCTATCGTCCGACCAGCGCGACTGACATGTACGCAATACCACCCAGGTGCGATTCTCAGTTTTAGAGAAAGGAAAACAGGTAAAGTTTGCGAATTATATGAAAATAATATTCGCAAAACGAATGGATGAAAAATATACAGGAAAAAGGAAATACAGAGATAATAAAAGAGAGAATTCGGGTGAAAGAATAGGAAGAAGATGTAGGAAATTAAATGAATATAAACCCTACGTGACAGAGCCTCCCCCCTTTAAGATATGGAAGCACTCCATGTCTACGTTATGGAGTTTAATTTCCTATAACCGTAGCTTCGGGGTGTCTGTCTTCTTCCCTCTCCTCTTCCCCCTCCATCTCTGTCCAATTCCTACTCAAGTCCACTCCTCAAAGTTTCCTTCCCCTGGAATGTCTCATATGCGCGCTTGAAAGAGCGTCGCCGCTTCTGACATTTTTGAAAGATTTCCTGTGATAGCGGTGGAATATCCCTGCCACTATCGTCATCTTCGTCAGTTTTGGCGATCGTCAGGAGATGGTCGGAGGTTGGCACTGGTTTTTCCAAGTATCTCTTTAAGAGATTTAAATGGAAAACCTTCTCCTTTCCTTCAATAGAGATCTGGTAGTTAGCCTTAGAAATCTTTTTCAGGACGGTAAACGGCCCTTGCCATCCGATCTTCAGTTGGTTGTTCTCGGTAGGGAGCAACACCAAAACTTTCTCTCCTGCTTCCAGTTCTCTCTCTTCCGCGACTTTCCTGTATCGGTTAGCGTGCTTGGTGCGTGCTCGCTTAAAGTTAGTCGTTGCTAGGTCCCACCCTAGTTTCAACCGTTCCTTTAAAACCGACACATATTTACTGGCTGAGACAACTGTCTCATCAGCCTTCTCGTCTGTCAGAGACTGAAGTAAGGCTTCAAGCGGGCCCTTAATGGGTCTGCCGAATAAGAGTGTAGCTGGCGGAAATCCTGTGGAAGTATGAGGAGATTCTCTGTAGCCAAATAATGCTGCAGGAATACAGAGATCCCAATCTTCAGGTTTCACTTGTGCCAGCTTACTTAGCATCATGGTGAGGTTTCCATTAGCACGTTCCACGAGCCCATTTCCGGCCGGAGTATATGGCTTAGTGTGGATGTGCTGGGTCCTCAAGATCTTAACGATCTCATCCATCAACAGGTTTCGGTATGGAGATCCATTATCCGTCAACACTTGCTGAGGGAATCCCAACCGAGTGAAAATCTGCACGAGGGCTTCTGCGACATGCTTGGCATCTGCGCATGTTAGCGGGATAGCTTCTGCCCATAAAGTGCATGTATCGACTAAGGTCAGGATAAACCTGTTCCTTCTTTTAGTCCTTTCGAAAGGCCCTAAAATGTCGATCACAACCCGTTCGAATGGTGTTCCCATTATTGGCATTTCACCCATGTGGACTGGGGGTGTCCGTTGCTTGGGTGGTACACGTTGGCACTGGGCACAGGATTTGACGTACCTGATAATATCAGTATTTACTCCTGGCCACCAATAATGAGTGGTTATACGTTGGTTTGTGGCGTTCTGTCCCATATGTCCGCTAAAGGGAAGAGAGTGCCCCATTTCTAGGATTTGGCTTCTGTACTGTTTCGGTACTAGGAGCTGGTTGTAACCTTGGTCAGGCTTGCCCGTTCTCCGATAAAGTACGCCATCCTCAGAAAAAATGTCCCCGTGCTGTTTGGGTTCCTTCGCCATGGGCAGTTTCCTAAAGCAGGGTGCCAAAGTCGGGTCCTTGTATTGCGCTTCTTTAAGTTCCATAGGTAACAAATTTGGCGCAGGCTCCCGTTCCTTCTTGGTTTGCCCTCTTGTAGTTACAGCTGCCACAATCGGCTCTTCCGGTTTCCCAATACACACGTATCTCCCGCCAAGTATGACTGGGTAGATGGGATCATCCATAACAGCCGCTTTGATCACACCTCTGACAAAGTCAGAGTGTATCTCCACCAATGCGATGGGAAGCGCTGTAGGTGCATCACTCTTACGAACTCCACAAAGTTTGACGGTCTCTCCTGTCTCTTGACCGGGTTTAACCAGGTTTCTGGCAACAATGCAATCGTAAGAAAGCCCCGTGTCAAATAAGCAAGAAGTTTGAGAACCGTTCAAAGTAACAGTACCTCGCGTTGAGGGTCTATCCCCAACAGGTTGGGAATCACTGTCAATAATTCCGCCTTGCGAGACTGTCAATAAGCATCCGATGCGTTTTGGCTCGGTGTGCTCGGTCTGATCATATGTCCCGTGCTCAGGGGTTCTCCCTTTGCCACCTTGTCCTTTCTGGCTACGCTGCCATGTAGGGCGGTCGGGTTGATCAGACTGTTTGGGGTGGTTGGGGTACTTGTTCTTGTAGAACTTGGATTTTTCAGGAGGGGGGTTTTGAGGTCCAGTTTCTCTGTGGTTATTTTGGTTAGAAGCCTGAGAAGATTGCTCTAGGTTATGTTTTCGAAAATGCTCCTCTGTCGGTTTCCGCTTTGTGGCCGGTAGTTCAGCCAGCGCATTGTGATAACGCTCAGACTTTTCCAAAATGTCTTCAAGTTTTTCTGCCCCCTGCTCAGCGAGAAATCTCCGGGTATCAGCAGACAAAGTGTTCTTTATTTGTTCAGTTAGAACAAGTTCCTCAAGACCTTCATAGGTAGAGGGGAGCTGCGAAAGCTCAAGGCACTTTGTTAGATATCCCTTAAGACGAGATGAGAACTGGTGAAAAGTTTCAGAATTCTCTTTCCGGCTGTTGCGAAACAGTTGCAAAAACTTGCGAGCGTTCATTTCAAAGCGCTCCAGTAACGCTTTCTTCAACACATCGTAGTCGTCTTGTTGGCTACTTTCCAGCTTAGAATAAACATCATAAGCAGAACCTTTTAGGGCCTGGGAAAGTTTCATATTCCAACGCGACCTCTCTAAACCGTACAGAGTTGCAATTTTCTCAAATTTTTCTAACCATGTGTCAATCTTCTCATTTGGACAAGGAAAAGATTCAAGAGTGAAAGACATAGCATTTAGTTGAAGAGATTGAGTGTTAGCAGGGTCAGTTAAGGAAGAATGAGGAGAAGACTCTCCATTGCTGGAGGTAGAGGCAGCCCCACGACTTTGGAACTCTAGAGCTTTAAGTGCCAGCTCATGCTGTCTCTCCTCCCTCTCCTTCTCGTGCTGTCTCTCCTTCTCTCTTTCCTCATGCTGTCTCTCCTTCTCTCGTTCGTTCGCCCTGCGAATTTCCATTTCCTCGTCCATCTTCTTCTGCTGTAAAAGACGGTCTTCCCTTTCCCTCTCTCTAGCTTCTGCTTCTTTCCTCTTGAGTTCTTCTTTTTCCTCTTTAGCTTCAGCTGCTTTCCTCTCCGCATCATATCTCTCAAGTTCGTCTCTGACAAAAGCTTTCGCTTCCTCTCCTTCCAGTCCCTCCTCTCTCGCTTCGTCCCTGAGGAGTTGTCTAAGCTTTGCCCTCTCGGCCATATTATGTCAGTGACTGAGACTGTTGGAGAAAGAAAATAGGAAAAAGAATAACCTGGTTCCTACCACTTACGAGAAAAAAATTACCAAAAAAATCAAAAGATGATATATTTAACCCTGGGATACCTCCTCCAAAATAAAATCTAACTATCGCTGCTATTATCGGCAATAAAGCACTCAATGCAAAACACGACTACGCCAAATAAATGGTAGTTAAGATTACAACTGAAAAATAAGTTGCTACAGTGGAAAAGCAAAAGAATATTGCAAAAATTAAAGAGAAAAATAATCCCTTAATTTTTAAAAATCCACTATAAGTTCGCCCCTGAAGTCAGATCGGGTAAGGGAGGGAATTAATCTGGACAAAAAGTCCGAAACACACTCCTTAACTTAGTTCAAACGCCGTTCTGCCTCAGTACCCAGTGAATGTTATACACTCACCACTTTACCAGCATTTAGTATTACAATCAGCAGTTAACATATATCCCGACAAAATCAACCTGTAACCAAAATGTATATTATTCAAAGATGCTGTGGAAAAAAAAACTTATTAGTTTGTGTGGTCAGCACGCCCGTAAAACAGATCGTTAGTCTAGGGGGTAATATTTTTTTTAAAAGATACACAGTCACAAGACATCACACTCTTACTCTATATCAGAATACAGAATCTTAAGTTCAAAATCCAGATAGACGAGTCCACATTTGTCGTACTCGTCTTCCTATTCTAAGTTCAAAAATCCTACGGACGAGAACAAATTGTCGTAGATTTTCGATAGGAGAATTAAGACTAGGTTTGGTCCCTTCTGAATAGGTTTGAATAGGTGATAGACTCAGTGAGAGTTAGTGAAAGGTAATAGAATTTCCACACACGTGAGATGATAGATTTTGATATAGTGGCTGTCTCTGAAAGCGAAAAGAATTCTTCTCTCTCTCACCTATCTTCTACAACAGTTGTTACAGCGTCAGACAGACTACACCAATATACATATTACGTATATTTCTATCACTCACAGGCACGCACATACACGTGACGACAGGTAAACACACAGACGTGGGAAAACTATAACAATGATATATATTATCTAGAACGAGCTGACCAAACACGATTATTAAGTTCAAGAGCGATTTTAATATCAGGAAAAAATCGGCTCACAACATCAAAGAAAGTACATCAAGGAAAATACATATACACATAGTCATAAAAATTCAAGGAAATGTTGCAAGGATGATAGCCCCGTTATAGTGTTAACTCTAGGTTTAGCCCGGCCCCGTTAAGAGAACAGATGATGGCGCCCGAGTCACAGATACATAGGGTTTGAGTCTAAGAGTTTTTTTTTTGTTTTATCTCGTAATTATATGCACAGAGTTTGAAAAAAATCTGATTTAACCTAAGACAAAAACACAAGAACTCTAGCCTTAGCAACAAATTATGCAGATTGAAAAAAAAATTAGGACAGCAACAGGGTGTCAAAGATATAATAGTGAAAATATCACTCAAACCAGCGTACACTCATTCATTCCGCCATGGCCTCTCATACATGTACTCACGACTTTGCTCGCTGCCTCTTGGAACACACTGATTTTAGATCTTCACACAGACTCAAAAAAATGCAGTCTTCTGCCAAGAAGTCCCCAGTTCCAAAAGACGTATTTAACTTGGAGTCTCCGGGAACGACTACTTGGGTGTGCAAATTTGTTCAAATGTCTGATTAAGTCACCTAAAATTATTCCAGGCGCGGGAGTTAGCAGAGCACAGTGTCAATAGCGTAGGTTTCTAGAAATGATGAATGTCAGGTCGGTGCCTTCCCTCAGTATAGGATTCACTTTAGTCACACCACAGATTTGTCCACAAAAAATATATATATATAGTCGGGAAATGTTAGTTAATACTAGAAGTATTTCGCGCCACCAGGCAGAAAGATTACGTAGAGAGTTTTCTAGAAGAAATTAAGATCTGGCTCCAAGGTCCAGTATTTATCATTACAGTCTTTGAAAACCCGTTATTGGGATATAGTATTTCTGGCTAACTCGGGTTGCATATGCACTGTTAGACCAGTGGTACTTAAGAAACCCACGTGGTTCAAAATAAGGACTGTCTATTTCTTCACAAGTATGGAAACTACTACTAGGTGCTGGTAAAGTTAGGGTCACCCCAAAACTTTCACTGTGTGGAGGAAAAATAACACATATAATATAATAAACAGAATCTGTACTGGTTATAACTTACATTTAAACTTGCAAGCAGAGAGCTTTGCTTATCATTTAAACTTCCCGTGACGTAAGTTATATTTAAAAATCAGCAATCCTCATGAATTAGGAACACGTGCGTATTCCGTCACCATTCATGAGGCTCGATTCTAGAGTTTATACGTTAGTTTAGAAAAATACACTCGACTGAGTATTAGCGGTTAAATTAAATTCATAAATAGCTACAATTGCCGTTATAAGCTAGAAATTTTAATTTTATTCTGCTTTCCACTGAATGCTTCCCTAGAAAATATAATAGCCTACCACTTTATTTCTCTTCTGCGCTAAAGAAATAGATTAAAATGAATTAAGCGATTTAACACTTTAACACTCACAAAATCTATATATCTATCATATTAATTACCTCAACCACAGAATTACAGGTAGTCGCACAACTTAAGAATAAAATTGCTGAAAATATTTCTGGAAGTCTAGAAGTTCGACAAATTGCCGAAACAAACTGAGATCTTCGCTAACAGCTATTCTGTTTACGAGCAACCTATCTACTGTGAGTCTATGAGCGAGAATGAAATTAAAGTTTCAAACTTGGCCAATATCTTTAAAATCGGACACAGGATCCTAATCTTATTTCGCCAAGCGAAATAGTCTCCCCTGTCCGTATAACACCTTCGTCCGCTTATCGCGTGACGTAACAGCCATCAGTGGCCGAGGGCTTGCATGAGTTGCAAATCTCAGACCACCGTCTGCAGTGCGGAGTGGATTTTCACGCTAAGCCGGGTTTTTTTCTGACGAAAAACCTCATGCGTTTACTGAAATGCAGACTCTCTGTCTACTTTCCATGTCCCTCGGGTGAATTTTCACGCCCCAGGCCAGAGACCCTCAGACGAATGTCTAGCGAATGCTGTAAATTCACGCCTATCGTCCGACCAGCGCGACTGACATGTACGCAATACCACCCAGGTGCGATTCTCAGTTTTAGAGAAAGGAAAACAGGTAAAGTTTGCGAATTATATGAAAATAATATTCGCAAAACGAATGGATGAACAATATACAGGAAAAAGGAAATACAGAGATAATAAAAGAGAGAATTCGGGTGAAAGAATAGGAAGAAGATGTAGGAAATTAAATGAATATAAACCCTACGTGACACGTATTCTCCTGGATAAAATCCACTTGGGAAAAAGACTGTCAGAAGTCGGGAAAAATGTTATTGTATATTGCCACAGCGGGCTGATAAATTGAATAAACTAATCTGGGTATTTGTAGGTCCAGTTAACTCAAATTTACAGTTAAAATGTTAGTTTGTCGCCTTGGCAATTCCTGTTCACACCTGTACTGGGGACAAACGCAAGGAAAACGACAACTATTACTCTTTCAGTAACTGAGAAAAGGACCACAATAGAAAAAAACCACTGGCCGCTGGTTTTGATCAAGCACTATATTAGGAAGAAAATAAAACATTTAACCAAAATGACAATATCCTATGCTATCAAGCGTAAGGTATGATCTCTTTTCCTCTCCGTCACCTAATTAAATTAAAAGGCACACGGTGTCTTAGCCTATCTTATCGCGCTTCGCTTAGCGAGTACAGGTTGGGATTTAGGCATGCAGCTTTTCCCCCTCCGACCCAGTAAACACTCAGCGCACAATGTCAGTTATAATTTAATTATAACTACGCGCCCTTAAAAAATATCGCCTGTCATTACTAGCTAGTTGATTGTCGGCTTTTATCGTTTTGACACATGATATTAACACTAGTCATTTAAAAATTTACACATAATGGAATATAATGCGCATTCTACTCTGTCACTTTATCCGTCACTCATAGCATTATACTTTAGTCAGCTAAACCGTATCTTCTGGTGTAAAAAATGGTTGATGGATTTTATATTACTCTGAGCAACTGGTAAGAAAATATCTACGCGTTTGCTATTTCGCTAGTCTTAACGCTAGCGAATCACAGTGAATAAAATGGTAAAACTTTAACACATTTAACACTTAAACACAGCTTATATTATTACCAGAAAACAGAATAATCCCCACGAAGGCTATTAACGCACTATTTCACATAGGTTCTAGCGTACGTGTTTAGATTATCCAAAATTTCCTGAGAGACTTGATAACTGACTTGGAGAAAAGACAGTATATATACCGATTTAGGGTAGTTATCTCTAAAGGATGTGACAATTCACACCTTCGGCATAGCAGGGGAAATCGATGAGCTTCGTTTCAGAGATAAAGGATTCTCCTGTTTGCTCTACTCGCGATGCCGAACGACATCAAAGACATGGGTCGTGCGAACGGGCCCCCTTTAGATTTCCGTCCGTTTCCGCAGATCAAAGCTTTTGCACGGACAACAAAGGTAAAAGGTAAAGGTAAAGGAACCCGTTACACGCCCATTGAGGCATATTGGGAATATGGTGTTAGGCCCATATTATCTTGACCGTCGGCACACTAGGGGTGATGTGGTCGGCATCACGCCGGCCGCCTTAACCTTCCCAGAGTTGCTCTGGTACCCATTTGGGGCTGGGTCGACCCAGGAGCCGTTTGTGGCCTAAAAAATTCCCACCTCATCTGGGGATCGAACCATAGACCACTGCGTTAGGAAGCCAGTGCACTAACCACTATGCTAACGACAACAAAGGTGGTCGGGAAGTATTATTATCGCCCTTGTATTTGCTACCAAGGTCTGATCTTTTTTCCCCACGTGCTTTCTGTCACTATCCGATGATTGACAGATCAGCTCGCGTGAGAACTCAGGTAAACAAACCAGGTTCGTTCTCCTTGTTAAGGTTGTCGGGTGCGAAAGTTTGTAAACACTCATTAGCGCATGTAAGACAGGAGAAATAGGCGTGGCTTCAAAAGTGAGTCAACCGACAGCGAATTGCGTAGTTTTTGCCTTCGCAAAACATAAACACTAACTGAGGAAGCAAAGGTGGTCGGATTTCTGAGGCTATATTTACATTATACGTCACAGCCATACAGTAAACTTCTTAGCCTCTCCGACCTCATGAGTATGTTGTGTATTCTGCCTGGTATTCCGGCACACCAGACTGACACCCACAGCACACCGGTGTTCTCCGCTGACTGCGGAGCACTGGTTCACAAGACTTTTAGCGATTGCGGATCAGTTTGTAAAAAGTAGTCCGATAGCAGATGTTTCGGTAAGGAGGTGAAATATTATATGCTTCCATTATACTAGGTCTCAGCATGATGGTTACCAGTTCCCTTCCTTGCCGCCTTCGCCATCCCTAACTTCCGAGCACAGCCAGGTACGCATGAGGCAATCATGTGTAGCGTAACTGGTCAGTGCGACACGGAAATCGACGGGGAAAAAAATGTAATCTGAAGTTTCTCAAGAAAAAACGAAAAAGAAATACAACATTTCAGCAATATAATTGTACTGAAAGGTAAAAAGGTCCATTGAGGCATATTGGGAATATGATGTTAGGCCCATATTTTCTTGACCATCTACTAGGGGAGTAAAGGCTGCTAAAGGTTTCATCCAAAAATAAAAGAGAAATGCCTGTAACCAAGCCGACCGTACCTTCACGCGTGGTCCAATTCTTGGACCCGGTGCTCCCTGTTTTTACCAACACGGCTATGGCGAATGGCGAGCATCTGGCGACAACAAACCAGACCCCCGGAGTCTACTGGGGTAAAACTCTAGACTATGGGTGAGGTAACCCTACAGAAACCTCTGGCAGAGCAAGTCCTCCATCAGATACGGTCGATACTTGGCCCACCGGCGCGTGGACACGTCCCGATCCCCATCGAGACTTGCCCGGGGAGCACACCCCGGCTCAAAAAGAACAGAGAAGGCTACTCTCCAAACCTCCGATGTCTCGCGGGCAGTGTTAGGATGTGCAAGAACATGGACAGAAAGACTCTATAACTTGTCCCACCGAAGACGGAACATGTCGGCCTAATAGGCGTGGATACCCAGCAATGGAAATGGGACATGTACGCATCATACAGTTAATGACTATGCTCGGCTTTATTACACGAAATGGGGCTGCCACTGAGGATCATCACCAGGCAGGCGGGGCCCCGGACTCCCAGCCTTGAAAGGGTCCATAAAAGGCTACTGACGGCGACTCTGCGTATCGGAGACCCGGGATTAAGCAGAGTAGAGCTACTGGCCCAACCAAAAATAACACAATTAAGATTATGCAGCGGAACAGTGATGGTGTAATGAAGAAAAAACCTGAATTGCAGAAAGTCCTCCAGAAAGGAAAAGATAGTTGTTCTGCGCATCCAGGAAACTCAAATGAACGAAAGTTGCAGATTCTCTATCAGAGGCTTTGAATGTTTCCGACAAGACAGACTAGGCCACAAAAGTGGGATCATCACTATGGTCAGAAACAATATCCCCACTTCAGAAATCGCACGGAACCTAGAGGATTCAGAACATCTCACCATCAAACTACACACAACACCAGAACCCCTGTTTGGTACAAACTTCTACTGCCCAAAGAATAACAAACTAAACCTTAGGAAAATTCCCCTTTCAAAATCAAACCACTTCATAGTGGGAGATTTCAATAGCCACTCACCCAGTTGGGGATACCCAGCCATGGACTCACGAGAAGAAGAAGTAGAAGACTGGATGATAGAAAACCGACGTCCTCATAAAAAACCCACAAGCAGAGCCAACCTTCTACTCCAAACGATGGAAATCTCAGAGCACCCCAGTTCTTGCTGTTGAAACAGAGAATATCCAGCGTGTGACAGAAAGAGCAGTAACCAAACAACTTGGAGTGACAACCATAAACCTATCATCCTCATAATAAAAGGGACCTACAGCACAGAAAAAATACACAAAATTCCCAGCAGGAACTACAAAAAGGCAATCTAATGCCTACCAAACCCTCATAGAAGAAAAACTGGAAGTACAATTTGAAACAACAAATGTGATGGAAAATACAAACTAACAAACATAGTCTTGGAAGCTGCCAACAAGAATATACCGAGAGGCAGAAGGCATAATTACAAACCCTTCTGGAACAGAAATCTCCAAGAGATTCATGATCAGGCATCTGCTGCAAGATTCAAAATGGAAAATAATCCAACTGAAACTAACATTATTGAACACAACAAACAACAAGTTATATTCAGAAGAGAAAAACTGAACTGCATCAGATCCAGCTGGAGAGAAAAAACTGCATCACTGTGGCGAGAGGTTTTATTTTGGCTCTAAGATCAGTATAGTACTGACAATTACAGAAATAGAATTTCTGCAGAAAATGGTGAAGTCCCAGTGTCTGAGAGAACTACTGGTATCACAAATTAGTTACGGCTGTAAATGTTCTGATCTCTAAAAATTAGTAGAGAGGAGACCGACATAAAGCGCCACCTCCGCTGTGTAACTAACTGTGATATTAATAAAACAAGGAAACAGATTTTGCTTAACAATGATAAAATTGACAAGTCTTCAAATACAATTTCCTAAGTATTTATTTAGTATATACACTATCTACTCTTGTGCTGAAGGGCGATTGTTGAAAAATGGAAGGTAATGGATTTGTAAGTTTACATATGATTTACAAATGTTTATTTTTATAAAAAAATATATAAATATTTTACAACAAGTTTTCCAATTATAGGAACAAAAAATTATATCAGCTGTGCTGTTATTTAATTATAGTACATGGATCAGCTGTGCTGTTAATTAAGGATATAACACTTCTCAGCTATGCTATTAATTTTGTCTCTTGCTATGTTAAGTCACTTTCTCATCACTGACAGTTTCTATGCTCACAATGCTGACAGAAATGGTACGAATGAGTACTCATCTCTTAAAACGTTCTGTTCTCCTTAGTTTGGTTCACACCACTCCTGCTGAGGCTCGTTACTTTAGCCCACCCAAGACTGAGGGGGACTAAAATGTAGCTTCTGTACAATCTCTATGCTCCTGCGAAGTTCCAGGCAGCGGGATTGACTCGAACATACGACCTCAGGTTTTTAGGACACAAATAAACCTGTAACAAAGCAAAAATAGGGGCTAATTTCTGTCCTCAAGCCCACCTATTTCTAGTGTGAGTGAAATGAGCGTGTCTCAGATGTATGCATGTAGGATGAATGACAACATGGCTCAGTATGATTTAGCAATAGCGAGACAAGACATGTGTCTACTTGCAAAGCATTCTTTCTGATAAACTAATACATGGATACATTCAATAATATAGATTCAATACATGAATACATTTAATACATGAATACATCCCATAATATAAATCAATACATGAATAAATCCAATAATATGTACACCTAGGTGTGATACAACAATGTCCTTCCCCCTATACTATACCACGTCCTCTCTGTCAAGTGCTATACTAGCTGGTAACATATATCCTAACAATATTGTTATGTTCTTATGATAGGAGTATATGAGACGAGGACTGTTTGGTGATATATCAGGTGGGAGTTATAGGAGACAATAGATTGGAGTTAGATGCGACAATAGATTGAGTCCTGACAAGGACTGTTTTGGTTATATTGCAGTTGGTCTTATCTGAGACAATAGATTGAGTCCTAACAAGGACTGTTATGGTTATATTTGCAGTTTGGAATATCAGAGACAATAGACTGAATATAGGAGACAATAGATTGAGTTATGAGTCCTATTAGTCTTCGTCTATTCAATCATATACATTCATAGGGACCCAAAATATATTAAATATATACAGGTGTAGGTAGTATAATGACACACAACAAATACCAACATTATATGCCTGCTGAAGGCCTATTTTCCTAAAGGTTATCGTAAATTTATAATTACCCTCCAAGATTTAAAAAACGGCCAGTTTGACTCGACTAGTGAAGTAGGTTGCAGGTCGATGCCCTCAGGTAAACAATCAATCAAGGTGACAGCTTCTTCCTCTTCAGTCAGTATCTCTGGCGTCAAGTTCGGGATTGCGTGTTTAGCATAAAATTCCGCCCTATTATATAGGCAGGTAACTGCTTAAGAAAGGCTTTCGGTTGGTTCCTGGCGGAGCAAAATGATTGGTTTCCTCCGGTTTCGTCTTTTGCTCATACAGCCTAATTTTATTCAGTTTTTAGCCGCCATCTTGCGTGAACTGCGTGAACAGTATAATTTATTCTGTCTCAGAGACTGGTGAACGGTGCAAGTTGATTGGTTGAAGCAAATCTGTATCTCGACATAGTGATTAACAAAGTAGTGGGTTACACTTCGTTTCACGACAATCACTTAACACGGAAAAAGACACCACAAAAATATGGCAACTTGTCAAATGTCTTAATGAAGAGAACAAACCCCAAGGAAGCATCATTATTGAAGAAAATGGAAAATCCTACACTAGCTCACAGGCTGCAAACGTTCTAGTAAACAACCACGCTGAAGAAAGCACAATCAAGATGACAAGAACAAGAACTGCTGAAGTAAGACAACAGACATAAAACCTCCGAATTCGGCAGCCATGCCTAGACTCAATGACTTCACTCTGTCAAATAACAGAACTGAATATAGGAATACAGAATCTTAAAAAGAAGAAGGCCCGTGAGCCAGACGGAATCACAAACGAAATGATCCAGCATCTAGGACCTCACAGAAAGGCCAGAATATTAGACCTCTTCAATGAGTCGTGGAAACAAGGGATCCTCCCAGAAGAACGGAAAGAGGCAGAAGTAATACCAGTTGCAAAGTAAAGGAAATCAAAAACTAACAAATCAAGCTACCGCCCCATCAGGCTGTTAAGCTGCTTGAGAAAAGTAATGGAAAGGATGGTCAATAACAGGCTTCGAAATTACCTTGAAGAAAACATGCTACTAGATGACTGCCAATCAGGGTTCAGAAAACACAGAGGCATTGACGATCAAACAGCATATCTCGCCCAAGAAATTGAAGATGCTTTCTAGAAAAAGTTCAAACTCCTAGCTACTTTCTTTGATCTCACAAAGGCATTTGATAAAGTCTGGAAAGAGGGACCGCTGCTAAAACTAGTCCAGAAAGGAATCGGAAGCAGAATGGTACAGTATATTAAGAACTTCCTACGTGGAAGACATGCAAGAGTTAAACTCCAAGAACAGAAAAGCAGAAGCGTTGTCATACCAGAAGGGGTCCCACAGGGAGGAGTACTATCCCCACCAACACTCTTTATCATCTTCATAGACGACCTGCTAAAGCTATTCACACCATACATCTACAAGGCACTACATGCTGACCAGTGGCGTCACTAGGGGTGCGGGGGGTGCGTACCGCACTAGGTGACACCACCAGAGGGGGTGACACCAAAATGACTGTCTATAAAATTTGTGTGCAGTGTTTCAGCAGAAATTTATTATTTGTTATAAAAATATACCTGTAGTTAGTTATAAACACAACCCTGTATACATGGGATTAAAATTTGACAAAAAACTGACATGGGGATCACATATCGAAGAAACAGAAAGAAAAGCCACACGCAAACTGTAGTTAATTTAAAAAAAACTATCGTGGACCAGCTGGGGAGCAGATATACAAATAACGAAGCAAGTCTACGTAGGGAATATCCGCCTGTCACGAGACAATAAGGTGCTTACACGCACACCTTTGTCCCTGACAGCAGCGACACTATCGCTGTTACCACTCATCTCACACAATCAGCAACAAAGGCAACGTAGTCTAGCGGACACGTTTCCACAATGTATATAGCAATAAATAAATGAACTCAAAGACTGTGCCAATCTCGACATAATATAATAACAACTAGTACATGCCATATTTATGAGATACTCAAAAAGCACAAGAAATTACCAATCTATCTCGATAACCTACCAGTATTCAAATAGTACTAATATCGTTTCTGGGACTACGACAACTTCCATGATCATATGGTAACATCGATCATAGCAACAACTAAAAGCACACAACAAACACCAGCTCTTCTACACAAGACCAACAACGGGACACGTCCGTTCCCTTCTACAACGTCTGTTAACTGCCTTTGGACAACGTTGTAACCTTTTCACCTTTTATACCTCAGGCTATCTCTAGCCAATAATAACTACTACTTTAGTCACATGTCATAACAATCAAAGTTCAGCTGCTCGTGCAAACATCACATGCAACTCACAAACGATTAACTCGACTTACATTGCAATCACGTTTCCCACAACAATGTACCTAATAAACCTTGCTCACCCAGGAGCATACAACCATAGCAACTTCTCAAAATTGCATCTTGACTAGGGTGACCATATTGTTCAACACAAAAAGGAGGACAAATGCCATTTTTGGTCAAAAAGGAGGACAAGGGAGGACAATATTTTTAAAAAGTAGGACGAAAAGTAGGACACCTTTGTTCAGTAACTACAAGACGCTGAAACATATATTTTTTTTTTACATTCAAGCAATAAGCTGATAAAATCACATTGATTTTGTGCCTACTTATATTTTTCTGATGATAAAATCTTCAACAAAGTTGGGCTACGTTTTAAATATGCATAAAAATCAGAGCATGAAAGCTCCTTGAAATTGTACTGCACAAGTAGAGTGCCTTTAATGGAATCTTTCCTTCAGTACTTCCAAAGCTGCTTCAGTAGAATGCTGTGCAATCACAGAAATGATCATAGCAGCTGTTTTGGTTTTGGCACATGAGAATTTGCTGGCAATTTTTGAATCTTGGAAAGCATTCTTGAGTAAAACTAAAGTTCAATCCATTGATCTGAAAGAGTTGTGTGGCAGTTAGGGAACGATTTACAGTCAAAGGGAAGGAATAAAGAGAATTATGAATGGGAAGGTTCAGATAGAGTACAAAAAGGAGATGCGCGAACAATGTTGCGCATGACAGAGGTGAACGATAATCTAGTGAAGCACGCTTTCTTAGCGGGCAGTCCAGAAACGTGAGCCAGAGAGGGAAGCCGCATATACGCGGGCAGCCATGTTAATGGCAGTATTCAAGTAGTTTAGATGATAATTATTTCATGGACAAGAAATAGTTTTGGGTAATGATTAACCCGAAATATTGAATAGTGGGAATTCTTGTCTAGAAGGAGAAACGGTGTGAGTTAGATATTATTCAGAAAGGAAAAGGTACGTAGAGTGATTTACAATACATATAGACAGAAGTCATATTCTTCAGTGAGGCAAGGGAAATTAACAACCCCGGAGAGGCCCGGTCCCATCAAGATAACCTGAACACTGAGAGGATATAAATAACAATAATCTAAGAAAACTGTAAGGAAGAAAGAACAGAACTAAGACAATAGCACCTGAATGATCACTGATGGTTAAAGGTCACAAGGTGTAGATTCGATACTGAACGAGAGAGAGAGAGTGAGTGAGGAAAGAAAGAATTTACATTGTATATTCTATGATGGACCAAATGTGGAGTCAGAGCAGACAGCAATGATCCTCTCATATGTAAATAAACAGTATTCAAATTACCATGGCGTTATCGCATCACGTGCTGTGTGTGTGTGACTGTGTGGTATACTGCATATCATAGCTAACCACAGAGGTAAGCGAACCTGGACAGACATTGTCATATATAATCCATGATACAACCATGGGCTGTCACAGTTGTGATGTTTTACAGTATGAAAAGCAAAAGCACCCTCGGCTGCGGAAACTTCAACCCTTTCCTAGCTTATTTCTTTATTAAAAAATGTCAGTTTTTATTGCGAACATTCAGATACAAGTGCTTTCTTGTGCTTTTATGTTACTATATGTTATTTTAAATCAGCTGCACCTTTATTTGCTACTGATACAAATGTGCCGCCTCTGCATACAAGACAGTCTGCTTCATACTCTTGTCGACCATTGGAAAATCACTGAAATTTTTTTTTCAATTCATTCGTGAACATACACTTCCGTTTTGGCTTTTTGAGCGGGTATCTGTAACATAAATATAATATAATGCCCCTAATCAATGGTACATTCGATGTTAAAATTATTTGTAAAATGCAACATACGAGGTTTTAATTTTAACAAACCCATTATTATACTAGTAGCTACTCGTGTATTTTTTCATAATAAACAAAATTGCAATAAATATAAAAGCAGTACGAACTAAGGTTAATATTATTTGTAATTTGCAATAGACAACGAAGTTATAATTGACTAAATCCAGCCCCAAGTTCTTATTCATGCCGTTTCTTCTTCTTCTTCTTCCGTCCTTAGCCACCGACCGTCAAAGCAGTCAGTGGCCATTACGCCTAGTGGCGTCTTAGGGCAACAGCAGATAGGTTTTCTTTGCCATTGTTTCCCATCACGCCTATTGGCGTCTTTAGGGCAACGGCAAATCAATCCATTTGCTGTTGTTTCCGTAATCGAAGTGACTGGCAAACGGGTGATCAGCCCGTTGGTATTCATGCCGTTTAGTCTGTTATATTTTCCCTTAACAAATGCCTATAAACCTAAACAGCATTTAACCTGGGTTAAAATATGATAGTAATCTATTATAAACTATTGAACAACATGAAAACTTACGGTAGTGTTGTTGGCAATTTGCGCGATCCGTCGATTTTGCCAAGACAAAATTTCTTAATTCTGACACAATTTCTGTACTCAGAAAAAGTAATTTAGCCAATCAAATAAAAGCAGGATATTTCAACCTTTTAAAAAAAATCCGGCCGGACACTCGGTTTTGTCGCAAAAGGTCGGACAAATCCGGCCAAATCCGGACGTCTGGCCACCCTAATCTTGACACCGCCCAACTCTGGAATATGGAATGGGCACATATGCAACAGCAGCAAATACAATTCTCCAGAAGCTGGAAAAAATACAGAATGCAGGACTCAGAATCATTACGGGAGGACTAAGGAGTACACCAATAACAGTAATGGAAGCAACAGCAGGACTGCAAATCTAAGAGAACGTAAAGATGAGAAAATCACCATCATGACAGAAAAATTCAGACGCCTAAAACAGCACCCCATGCACGAGAAAATAAAAGAACGAACCAAAAACTGACTGAAAAGATCAAGCTTCAACCACCTATCAAGACAGCTGATGGTTGCCAATGGAGAAGTCACCTAAAAAAACCCAGAGGAATGGGAGCAGCTCGTAGCATACTTGTGGTAAAGTGGGATATTATAAATATTTATAGGGGACTTAGTGTACTGACTGAGATCAGCTGTGAAGGTATCTGTATCTAATAAGGGTAGTGTATTACAGATGACCTTACTTGCTACCACATATTTATACCTCAGTCAGAATTATTCTGGAATATTGTGATGACTACGTTAAATGTCTAGGGTATGTATATGATGAAGTGTAAGTCACAACAACAACAGACAGATAAACAATTTAATTTATTCCACCACACTTGACAACACTGTGACACTCACACACATTTAACAATCTATAAGACTATCTTAAATGAGGCACTGGTAAATTTTCAAATATAAATATGTATTAATTACTGTCACTAATATATATGTGTCCTGATTCAAATACAAAGTGAACCAGGAATCACAATCAGTTTTAATTACAAGTTATATGTACAGAATTTATCAATAGGAATCTTGTAGTGACATATTTTATTAATATTATCCTATGTGTGTCAGTGGTGTAGTAGTAATATGAGGTAATACTGGTTTTGTTTTTTCAAGCTATGTTGTTATTTGTCATCATGACTTCAAGTGTTTGTTTCTGTTGGAACTAGTATTGGAGATGTTCTCAGTTCCGTTCATTAAAACAATTAATTTCCCCTCTTATTTTTATACAATGTCAGTTTAAGATGGGGTTACATAATGTTGAGCTCCGCTGGCCACATAGGCTTATCTTTCGTGATGGCGGCAGGAAAAGACTCCTCTGCTCGATTGCTCCCCTGTGTTCTGGAGACACCTCACTGTTTACTATATGGACCAAGGAGTATGCTGTCCGCCTCTGGATTCAGCAAAGCTCTGACCAGGTGCTGCTCAATAACTTTAGGACCACAGTCCCTGAAACAAGAAGGTTGTACCTCCTACTTCAGAACTAATTTATACTCTATTTCTACACTGAGCACAATACATAACAAACACTGAGTTCAGAGCGGTAGGCCAACTGCTATCTTCATCTAAAATAATTTTCACCAGTATATTCCTCCCTGTCGGCGTCTGTGGCCTAATGGATATGAACGCAGTTTCATAATCCAGATATACCAGGTTCGAAACCTGCTGCAGGCGGTTTGGTAGCAAATCGCTTTGTGTGGATTTTTAACAATGGTATAAGCGCCGTACCGTTCAGAAAGCAATGGCAAACTACTGAACGTAAAAATTGCCTAGAAAAATCACAAAACAGCCAATAAAAGCTGGGGTTGATTGCCACGTCCTGTAAAGGATAAGCAAGTAACTTTATATTCCTCCCTAATGGTTACCACGCCTCTGCAATTCCAGCATTATTTCTTTCTAGTCAATAAAATAGGTGTCAGTGTACTGTTTGGCAATTCCATGTAGTTTTACTTGCCTCCGACACCTTCTGTTCAGGTTGGAGCACTATATAGGCTTTACCTCATGTTCGCTTCTGAACCACACATATATATACAGACATAAATTATCAATTTACATTCAATTTTCATTAAAAAGATATCAAATATTTCAAGCTTACCACAATTCATGGAAATAATACAGAATTACGTTGACTGGCAATGAATATAGCACAATTTCGATCTGCCGATGTCCCAGGCTTTTATTTAGAAAAATATGCACTGGCGCTCAACGCACTGGTTCTGTAGTAAGTTTATTTGCAAATGTGGTGCTGACCTGACGCCTCTAATTGACTATATTGGCAGGTCTAACCAATCGTGCCATGTTTACACAGCTTTTCAAAAAAGTACTCCTACTCACGTTTCCCCTAACAACAAAGAAGTAGTATTTATAGTCCGACTAATCGTGTTTAGCCTTACATTTACTTTCCGCCAATCAAATAGGAGGTAACATGTCAGCCTATTTCCCGTATAATGGTGTGTTGAAAATCTGCCACTGAGCGATTCTGATTTGGGTGTTGTCTGACATCCCTCACTATTTCTTTTGGCTATAATTTGTTATTTCTTAGACTATTTGCGTAACGTTTAACATATTATTTGTCAGCAAGTCCTAAGGAACCCAAATATATAAATTTAATGGGGCTAAGGGGCTGCGTTCAAAATATGCATTTTCTACTACCTCCTGTTCACTTCGAATACGATGTGGTGTCTGGGTACTGTAATGTTTTCAAACGTAAACCAGTATAATGTCATATTTCCTAATAAGAATTTTCAGGTTTTTAAAAACTAACTCTCGTATGGGTAGTGTGGTTTATCACTGTCGATTTGAAAAAAGCTAGTGCATGTGGCCTTACACGCGTGATGGTAGTAATTGTGTATCGCGCGACTGTGGTAGTATTGCCTGCGTTCCGGCTTTCAGCCTCTCCCTTTCTTTCTATCTTTAGTCCATCTGTCTTTCGTTTTTGGGTAACGTAGTGTATAAAACGACATGAATGGAATTTTAAATCTAGGTCAACTTGCGTATCTCAAGGTTTTTCTTAGAAAGGCAGTACACGTTTTATCGTAGAAAGCGGGTATTGAAGCAGTAGGCTTTTACTATCAACGTGAAACGTTATAATTTGTAGACGAAGTAGAAAACAAGGGGGATTTCGAGTAGAGTCATTGTGACAGCACTGTTCTTTACCATTTTTCTTTCCTTTTATTAAATTTATTTGTTAGGCTTTACATTTACCTGATAATTTATATATGTGGATTAGAATATTTCACGACATCTCCCCTCTTAAAACAGACATCTTATGTCAGTCCTTCATTCTATATACACATAGATAAATGTAAGTCAACTTGACTTTACTCTGCTGTTGTGCTATCATGGTTTTATGTAGTTGGGTCCATTCAGAGTAGGCACTACTCATGAAATCTGCCTCAGACCTCTACAACCACTAATATCTTTCGGTTATGTTACTGAACAGCCGCAAGTGTGACTGCTTGTCTTAATGCTGCTTCACAACCCGTATTCACCATTTCTCTTCTCTGAGTCTGCGCAATGACATGTCCAGAGAACATTAGATTTTCCTCAAAATGTACGTTATGAGGAGATAACATATACCTGGTGATAGCAGAGTTTTCGTAGGGGATCCCATAATCTTCTTATTAGCCTGTATGAAACATTCGGAATATCCTCAATCAAAGAGGCAACTCAGGGATTCATTACGTTCCTCCGAATTGTTTACATCCAACAATTTTGTCTGATCTCAGGTTTTACTGGAATCTGATAGTATCCTTTACTCAGATCCACTTTTGAGAAATATTTAGCTTTATTTAGTCTGGCAAACAGCTGATTTGTATCCGGCAATGGATCCACCTGTCCTTCTGTAATAGCATTCAGTCTCCTGTAATCTATACAGAGTCTATGTTCTCCAGAGGGCTTCCTTAAGAGTACAACACCGGAACTATACGAAGATTCACTGTGTGAAATAATTCCTTCCTTCAACAAATAGTCTATCTCTTCCTTCAAAGCTTTCTCCTTAGCAAAAGGAATCGAATAGGGTTTCATACAGACAGGTGTGGAGTCTATCAGTTTCATATCATATTCCAATAGGTTTGTATGCCCTGGTCGGTCTGTTAACACCTCTGCATGATTATCTAGAACCTGTTGCACTCTCTCTTTCTGATTTTTCGTTAAATGTGTACTGATTTTCACCTGTGCCGCTGTCTCACAGGGGTGTAATGGATATTCAAATGATGAAAGTGGTTCCTTTTTCATCTCCATTGCAATGGACAAGGTCAACAAGTGTGTCTCTTCCTGATGTTCTCTTTCCAAATATTTCTTCAGGAGATTCACATGATAGATTTTTTCTTTCCCCTTCTTATCTATCTTATAATTGGTTCTAGACACCTTCTCTAGAACTGTATATGGACCCTGCCATCCAATTTGTAACTTATTCTGACTACCGGGGAGAAGAAGCAGTACCTTCTCTCCCACAGCCAAATCTCTGTCTTTAGCTTTCCTGTTATAATAGGCAGCATGTTTCTTCCTGGCTTGTTTCAAATTTTCATTGGCAAGTTTCCAGCCAGTTTTTAAACGAGTGGTCAGCTCATTCACATATTGGTATGAGGATGTAATATTTTCCTCTGCCTTTTCATCAGTCCACGTTCTTAACAGCGTTACATATGGACCTTTAATTGTGTGGACCTATTTGTCCATGCACCGGTATGGTCTCTTCCACTCGAAGCGCTATAGTGATGATTTTTCTTCCCAGAATTATCAGTCACAAAACGACCGCTACCAATTCTTCTCTTGGGGCTGTCTCCCCACTTAGAATTCTTGATGAGAGATTTCCTCTCTACATCTTCTTCCTCCAGTTTGTTTAAGTCCGATTGAGGGATTTTCGGCTTATCCTGGGGTAAGACATCTTTTTGCACTCTCCGCATAGTGGCCATTGTAAAACAGTTAAGTGAAGCTTGTCCGTGAAAAGGGGCTTCCCATTCCCTTTGGTCCACTTTATCAAATTTATTTTTCTTCTTATTCTCAGGCCTAATTTTGCCCCGTGGCGTGTCCAGGTCCTGATCAATGTTCCCACTTGTGGGTGTTCCCTCATGTGCTATGCTACACCTTTCTACAAAATTCTCAATGTCCCATCTTGCCTTGGGCCAATAATAATTGTGAGCCACCTTTTGGATGATGGTACCTATTTTCTCATGGTCCCCATCTGGTTTCACATGTAGGCTCCTTATTAAGTCTGCCCTATATCTTTTAGGAAGTACCAGCTGTCCCTGACCTTTGGATCTAGCTCCAGTCTTCCTATACATCAACTTGTTTTTCATGTAAAAATCTCCCTTGCCTGGAGTTGTATGACAAGTTGACAATTTCCTGAAACAAGGCTTGAGGGTCTTATCCCCAGCCTGTGCCTTCCTCATCTCTTCTGGAGTGGTATCTAACATAATATCCTCCTCCTGTCTTGAGGTCGACCTGACCTGAAGGGTGGCCATAACTATAGGGTTCCTTCTGCAACGGTCAGTGTCATGATTGTTCATCTTACAATTTTTACACCACCTTTTCCCTTGGTTGAAAGATTTTCTTTCATCATATTTCCTTTCATCGAATTGTGGGGTTTTATTTTTATTGTCATACCGTGGCCTATCAAACTGGTGCTTACCTTTGTTTTGATCCCTAGGATCAAATTTATTAAAGTTCTGTGGTGCCCTAAAATTTTCCAACTGTTTCTTCTTATTACCTGATACCTCTGCCTGAGCTGCTTGATACCTTTCAGCAACATTTAGCAACTCACCCAGCCTCTCTGCACCTTGTTCCATGAGAAACTTTCTCAGGTCTGGAGCCATGGACTCTCTTAGTTGTTCTATAAGGACCATTTCCTTAAGATCTTGGGTTTTCCCCAGAGAAGTCCATTTCTCCAAGTATGTCTCTAACCGTGCAGAGAACTGGTGATAGGTTTCACCTGACAGTAGTTTAGCATTCCTAAATTTTTTCCTATAAAATTCTGCGTTCTTTTCATATCTTAACAAAAGAGCCTGCTTTAGCATGTCATAATTTTCCTGATCACCTCTGCTCATTTTAGCAAAAACTTCATAAGCTGCCCCACGAAGACCTTGAGATAACTTTAAGCTCCACCTTTCTCTCTCTAACCCATATGTGGTAGCTAATAGTTCATATCTATTTAGATAGCTCTCAATATCATCGTCTTTCTCAACAAAATGATCTAAATGAAAATTCATAGCTGAGGTTGAGGCTCCTTGACTAGCAGTGGCATCAGAGGTAAAGGGACTGGCACCATTTTCAGGAGCATGGCCTTGAAACTCAAACTCCCTTAGTCGTAACTCATGTTCCCTTTGTAATCTCTTATCTTCTGCTTCCCTTTCTGCAGCTAATCTCTTGTCTTCCCTTTCTGCAGCTAATTTCTTCTCTTCTCTTTCTGCAGCTAATTTCTTCTCTTCTCTTTCTGCAGCTAATTTCTTCTCTTCTCTTTCTGCAGCCTGTCTTCTTTCCTCGGCTTCCAATGCTTTAGCCTCTTTGTCAGCCTCAATCTGCAACCTCTTAGTCTCAGCCTCTAACCTTCTTTCGGCCTCTTTTTCTAATCTTCTTTCTTCCCGTTCAATATATTTGTCACATTCAGCCGTGACATAAGCAATCATAATTTGCCCGTCCATTCCTAACTCTTTCGCAGTCTGTACAGCAGCAGATCGAAATTTTGCCAAGTCGGCCATTGTCTAACATGCAATTCAATCTTTCAATAATTATCTAAGGACACTACAGGCACTGAGAGCTCAAACTTATTTATTTCCACCCAAGGATACCTTTTAATTCTTTTTATTCCCAATATCTATAACAGGAGAAAGTTCAATATCCCTGGAGCGAGACCCCAATATATGTGGTAAAGTGGGATATTATAAATATTTATAGGGGACTTAGTGTACTGACTGAGATCAGCTGTGAAGGTATCTGTATCTAATAAGGGTAGTGTATTACAGATGACCTTACTTGCTACCACATATTTATACCTCAGTCAGAATTATTCTGGAATATTGTGATGACTACGTTAAATGTCTAGGGTATGTATATGATGAAGTGTAAGTCACAACAACAACAGACAGATAAACAATTTAATTTATTCCACCACACTTGACAACACTGTGACACTCACACACATTTAACACTCTATAAGACTATCTTAAATGAGGCACTGGTAAATTTTCAAATATAAATATGTATTAATTACTGTCACTAATATATATGTGTCCTGATTCAAATACAAAGTGAACCAGGAATCACAATCAATTTTAATTACAAGTTATATGTACAGAATTTATCAATATGAATCTTGTAGTGACATATTTTATTAATATTATCCTATGTGTGTCAGTTGTGTAGTAGTAATATGAGGTAATACTGGTTTTGTTTTTTCAAGCTATGTTGTTATTTGTCATCATGACTTCAAGTGTTTGTTTCTGTTGGAACTAGTATTGGAGATGTTCTCAGTTCCGTTCATTAAAACAATTAATTTCCCCTCTTATTTTTATACAATGTCAGTTTAAGATGGGGTTACATAATGTTGAGCTCCGCTGGCCACATAGGCTTATCTTTCGTGATGGCGGCAGGAAAAGACTCCTCTGCTCGATTGCTCCCCTGTGTTCTGGAGACACCTCACTGTTTACTATATGGACCAAGGAGTATGCTGTCCGCCTCTGGATTCAGCAAAGCTCTGACCAGGTGCTGCTCAATAACTTTAGGACCACAGTCCCTGAAACAAGAAGGTTGTACCTCCTACTTCAGAACTAATTTATACTCTATTTCTACACTGAGCACAATACATAACAAACACTGAGTTCAGAGCGGTAGGCCAACTGCTATCTTCATCTGAAACAATTTTCACCAGTATATTCCTCCCTAATGGTTACTACGCCTCTGCAATTCCAGCATTATTTCTTTCTAGTCAATAAAATAGGTGTCAGTGTACTGTTTGGCAATTCCATGTAGTTTTACTTTCCTCCGACACCTTCTGTTCAGGTTGGAGCACTATATAGGCTTCACCTCATGTTCGCTACTGAACCACACATATATATACAGACATAAATTATCAATTTACATTCAATTTTCATTAAAAAGATATCAAATATTTCAAGCTTACCACAATTCATGGAAATAATACAGAATTACGTTGACTGGCAATGAATATAGCACAATTTCGATCTGCCGATGTCCCAGGCTTTTATTTAGAAAAATATGCACTGGCGCTCAACGCACTGGTTCTGTAGTAAGTTTATTTGCAAATGTGGTGCTGACCTGACGCCTCTAATTGACTATATTGGCAGGTCTAACCAATCGTGCCATGTTTACACAGCTTTTCAAAAAAGTACTCCTACTCACGTTTCCCCTAACAACAAAGAAGTAGTATTTATAGTCCGACTAATCGTGTTTAGCCTTACATTTACTTTCCGCCAATCAAATAGGAGGTAACATGTCAGCCTATTTCCCGTATAATGGTGTGTTGAAAATCTGCCACTGAGCGATTCTGATTTGGGTGTTGTCTGACATCCCTCACTATTTCTTTTGGCTATAATTTGTTATTTCCTAGACTATTTGCGTAACGTTTAACATATTATTTGTCAGCAAGTCCTAAGGAACCCAAATATATAAATTTAATGGGGCTAAGGGGCTGCGTTCAAAATATGCATTTTCTACTACCTCCTGTTCACTTCGAATACGATGTGGTGTCTGGGTACTGTAATGTTTTCAAACGTAAACCAGTATAATGTCATATTTCCTAATAAGAATTTTCAGGTTTTAAAAAACTAACTCTCGTATGGGTAGTGTGGTTTATCACTGTCGATTTGAAAAAAGCTAGTGCATGTGGCCTTACACGCGTGATGGTAGTAATTGTGTATCGCGCGACTGTGGTAGTATTGCCTGCGTTCCGGCTTTCAGCCTCTCCCTTTCTTTCTATCTTTAGTCCATCTGTCTTTCGTTTTTGGGTAACGTAGTGTATAAAACGACATGAATGGAATTTTAAATCTAGGTCAACTTGCGTATCTCAAGGTTTTTCTTAGAAAGGCAGTACACGTTTTATCGTAGAAAGCGGGTATTGAAGCAGTAGGCTTTTACTATCAACGTGAAACGTTACAATTTGTAGACGAAGTAGAAAACAAGGGGGATTTCGAGTAGAGTCATTGTGACAGCACTGTTCTTTACCATTCTTCTTTCCTTTTATTAAATTTATTTGTTAGGCTTTACATTTACCTGATAATTTATATATGTGGATTAGAATATTTCACGACAATACTACAACATCACAAACACCATACCTACGTACACTGTACACCTTACAATCCCAGGCATTGACAACAGAACTGAGGAAACTCCCACTATTATGAAAATAAAAACACTGGATCACCTCAACAGCCAATACCCCAGTCCACAGTGGATTCATGTCTTCACAGACGGATCTTCAGAAGAAGCAGTAAGGAAAGGAGGAGCAAGGATCCAAATACTAATGCCAAACGCTCCAGAAATAGAACAGTCAATTGCTACTGGAGAACTCTCAACAAACTACAGGGCAGAGCTACAGGCAATCCTAGAGGCTACAAAGATACTGGAGGAACAAAGACTCAAAGGATCAAATATAGTCTTCTTATGCGACTGCATGCCAATTCTCCAGACTATTCAAAATGAACCTGAAGATCTCTTAACAAGAACAGCCATAGAACATCTGAACCAGCTGTCTGTCAACAACAAAGTTTCACTGCAGTGGATTACTGCACACTGTGGTATTGCAGGAAATGAGGCAGCCGACAAACTGACAAAAGCAGGCACCCAGAAGGAACAGTTTCACCACAGAGTATCACTGAAGGAAGCAAAGACACTCGTCAAAAGAAAGTACAAAAATGCATTGAGCCATAGAACAGGCAACAATTACCCACAAGACCCCATCCTAAAGCTAGACATAACACAGCAAACCACAATTTATAGGCTCCGCACAGGACACTGCAGACTACAAGCCTACCTCCACAAAATGAAAGCTGCCCCAACTGACCAGTGCACATGCCAAAATGGCCCCCAGACTCCGGAACACATTCTGCAAACGTACCCTCTCTTTGGTGACTTGAGAGCTCAAACCTGGCCCCAGGTGATGAAAATGGAAGAGAAACTATGGGACACCCGCGAGGACCTCCTGCTGACGACTGGATTCATGGAAGCAACTCATCTCCTTGTTTAGACTGCTGAGCATAGGAAACTGATCGCAGAAGAAGAAGACAACCATCAACTATATACCCGGAGCTGTTGGTTATATCAGGACGTGTTTCATTTATTGTAATATGTTTTTGTTTGTGTTTATTTTAAGATTTATACTATATTATCTCTTGTAGGTATTTTTCCATTTCTAGTTATAGTTCAATATGGTTTTATTATCCAAAATATGATAATGTCTAAACTGTCATGCATTTAATGTTCATCGGAGGGTTATTTAGTCAGTCCGTATTTATCTGGGGGGAATCTTCCACCACTGTTGACTGGCTCGCATCCTTATTTATTTATTTTTTGTTTCTGTTTTTTATATGTTAGCTTTTTGTTTTTGTAATATAGTGTTTTATTAACTTTTCTACTTCTGATGGGGTCTTAGTGCCTATGAGATTTTCTACACTCATTTCTACCTTGTGGTTGCTACAGTATGTCTTAATGTCTTGCCTCTGCTGGTCATATTTTTTGCAGTCCGCTAGAAAGTGAAGGATACACATGAAGACGGACATTTAAAAGGTCACAGAGAGAGAGAGAGAGAGAGAGAGAGAGAGAGAGAGAGAGAGAGATAAATAGAGAGAGAGAGCGAGAGAAAAAGAGAGAGAGAGTAGGTCAATGGTTTATGCGCTCAAGATAACCTAAGGTTCGATTATCGACTTATTGAATTAGACAATAGTAAATGTTCGGAAGAAGAAAGAAATGAAACCTTTGAGATATGAATATACTGAAGAATATGGCACGTCTCATAAAAAAGATAAGAAAACAAATAAAGAGGTCATAGAAAACTTAGGAATTAAAAGAGAATTAATAAAGGAGATCAAACTGAGACAGCTACAATATTTTGACCACGTAAAAAGACATACCATCTTCCTGAAGACCATAATAGAAGGTAGAGTTGAAGGCAAACGTGTAAGAGGAAGCCAGTGCTATAAGAGGGAAGATAACATCAAGAAACGCTCTATCAGATTACATCATCAAGACAAGAAACAGAAGACGTTGGAGATCCATTGCAGACGACCATCGTTGTTGAGATGGTTTCTGATGATGAGGAAAAGTTCGGAATCTCCGCGAATGAACTTACGCACAGATTTTCTAATGAACATAGCTACATCCGGGTAGTAGTACACCGTCAGACCACTTCAGGTAAGCAGACAACCTTTCTGCTGAAAAGACAAACATGTCACGGGATTACCTCCCCTTGCTTTGCAGAAGTGGTCCACTAATGGTCACAACGCAAGCGTATCTAAAAGTAGGTCGTCCAAGGTATCTATCTTCGCGCAAGATTACTCTTGGCAAAGATGTAGATAGAAGATGAATGGCGCTTCTACCTAAGGGGAGCCTTTACAAGATATTCCCAGAAGTCAAGAACAAACGCTGCTTAAGGGCTGAGCAAATTTGTTAACTTATTATCTGGTCCATCGCCTTTTGTGAAGGGTTTATGCAATGATTCTGGCCCGTTCAAGCCCCCAGTTGGAGTAATCCAACGAATACCCTCTTATAAGTAATGGCTCTACATATATATATATATATATATATATATATATATATATATATATATATATATATATATATATATCTCTATATATATATATATATATATATATTTATATATATTTATATATATATATATCAAGAAAACTGGCTCATGCGTTTGCTTTCATACATATAAACTGAACCAACTAATATTGTTTAGTTTAAAATAACATACAACAAATTTAATAGTCAATTAGTCTTTAACATGGGGAAATAAATATGGAAAATTGGGTGAAAATTGAAATTAAAGTTTCCTCACTGAGGTTTAGAATGGGCTTAGATTTTTGCTGTAGCCTGTTTGTTACGAGAGATCCGATGGAATGGAAGTAATCTTTAGAATGTTTTGGACAAGTTAAATTTCGAGTTGCTGTCGTGAAACATTCTAAATCCACATACATAAATTAAAAGGTAAATGTAAAGCCTAACACATAAATTCAATAAAAGGAAAGAGAAATGGTAAAAGTACAGTGCTGTCACAATGGCGTACAAAAATCCCCCTTGTTTTCTACTTCGTCTGCAAATTGTAACGTTTCACGTTGATAGTAAAGCCTACTGCATCACTACACGCTTTCTACAATAAAACGTGTACTGCATTTCTAAGAAAACCTTGAGATACGCAAGCTGATTAATGACCTAAATTAATACTAACATTAATTTTATTTTATACACTGCCTAACGGAAAGACAGATGGACTTAGGAAGAGAGAGAGAGAGAGAGAAAGAAATGCACTGAGGAACGCATGCAATACTACCACAGTCGCGCGATACAATATTAATGCCACCCCCAACACGCGAAAGGCATGAGGCACTAACTTTTTTCAAATAGACAGTGATAAAAAACACTACAACTACGAGAGTTAGGTTTAAAAACCTGAAATATGCTTATAAGGAAACCTGACATTCTACTGTTTTATGTCTGAAATCCTGACATTAGTATGACAGAACAGTCGAAAAGGCAGGACAGGTGGCGGTTCTAAAGATTAAAAAAATTAAAAAAAATACACGACTATCCTAGAAAATGCATAATTGGAACGCAGCCACTTAGCCCCATTAAATTTATATTTTTGGGTTCCTTAGGACTTGCTGACAAAGAATATGTTAAACGTTACGCAAATAGTCTAGGAATTAACAAATTATAGCCAAAATAAAATGGTGGTGCTGTCAGACAACACCAAAATCAGAATTGCGCAGGGGCAGGTTTTGAAACCACCATTGTACGGGAAATAGGCCAACATGTTACCTCCTATTTGATTGGCGGGAAATAAATGTAAGGCTAAACACGATTAGTCGGGCTAGAAATACTATCTTTTGTTGTTAGGGGAGACGGAAGGAAGGGTACTTTTTTTCAAACGCTTGTGTAAACATGGCTCGATTGGTTAGACCCGCCAATATAGGCAATTAGGAGCGTCAGTTCAGTGCCACACTTTCAAATAAACTTACTAAGAAACAGTGCGTTGAGAGCCAGATCATATTTTTCGAAATAAAAGCCTGGGACAGAGGCAGATCGGAATTTGTGCCATTATTCATCGCCAGTCAACGTATCTGTGTATTATTTCTATGAATTGTGGTTAGCTTGATATATTCAATATCTTTTTAATGAAAATTGAATGTAAATTGATAATTTATGTCTGTATATGTGTGTGGTTCAGTAGCGAACATGAGGCAAGGCCTATATAGTGCTCCAACCTGAACAGAACGTGTCGGAGAAAAGAAAACTGCATGGATTTGCCAAACAGGACACTGACACCTATCTTATTGACTAGAAGGAAATAAGGCTGGAATTGCAGAGATGTAGTAACCATTTAGGAGGAGTATACTGGTGTAAATTGTTTCAGATGAAGCTGGCAGTGGCCTACCGCTCTGAACTCAGTGTTTGTTATGTATTGTGTTCAGTGTAGAAATAGATTATAAATTAGATCTGAAGTAGGAGGTACAACCTTCTTGTTTCAGGGACTGTGGTCCTAGTTATTGAAGCAGCACCTGGTCTGGGTTTTGCTGAATCCAGAGGCTGACAGCATACTCCTGGGTCTAGATAGCGACCAGTGAGGTGTCTCCAGAACACAGTGAAGCAATCGAGCAGAGGAGTCTTTTCCTGCCGCCATTACGAAAGTTAAGCTTCTGTGGCCAGAGTAGCTCAACATTATGTGCCCCCTCAAAAATTGACATTTCGTTAACCACAGAGGGACAATTAATTGGTTCAAATGACAGGAACTGTGAAAGTTTCCCAATACTATTTTCCCGATAATCAAACACTTGAAGTCATGATGAAAAACAACAACCAAGCTTGAACACAACCAGTATTACATCATATTACTACTGCACAAATTACACACATAGAATAATAATAATAAACTATGTCAATACAAAGTTCATATATATAAACTGTGTAAATAATACTTGTAATTACATTTGATTGTGATTCCTGGTTCACTGTGTAGTTGAATCAGGATATCCATTATTGACAAGAATTAATACATATATTTTTTAAACTTAATCACTTGACTCATTTAAGATAGTCTTATAGAGTGTTATATGTGTGTGAGTGTCACAGTGGTGTAAAGTGTTGTAGAATAAATTAAATTGTTTATCTGTCTGTTGTTGTTGTGACTTACACTTCATCATTTTCATAACCCTAGACATTTAACGTAGTCATCACAATATTCCAGAATAATTCTGACTGAGGTATAAAATGTGGTAGCAAGTAAGGTTATCTGTAATACACCACACTTATTAGATACAGATACCTTCACAGCTGATCTCAGTCAGTACACTAAGTCCCCTATAAATATTTATAACATCTCATTTTACCACATATATTGGGGTCCGGTCCGGGATTTTGAATCTTTCCCTATTATAAATATTGGGGGTAATTCACTTCAGGGAATAATAAAAATTAAAAAGGTATCCCTGGGTTAAAATAAATAAGGTTGAGCTATCAGTGCCTGTGGGTGTCCTTAGTTAATTAGTCATAGATAAAATTGTTTAGTTAAATATTTTATACATTTACCTGTTAGAAAATGGCGGACCTGGCCAAATTTTGATCTGCTGCTGTGCAGACTGCAAAAGAGTTAGGAATGGAGGGACAAGTTATGATTGCTTATGTCACTACTGAATGTGACAATTTTATTGAACGCGAAGAAAGAAGATTAGAAAAAGAGGCTGAAAGAAGGTTAGAGGCTGAAAAAGAAATTAAGAAGTTACAATTAGAGGCTGAGGCTGAGGCTAAGAGGTTGCAGATTGAGGCTGACAAAGAGGCTAAAGCATTGGAGGCAGATAAGGAGATTAAAAGGCTCCAATTAGAAGAACAAAAGGCAGAAAGAGAAGAGAAGAAATTGGCTGCAGAAAGAGAGGAAAGAAGATTGGCTGCAGAGAGGGAAACAGAAAGAGAGGAAAGAAGATTGGCTGCAGAAAGGGAAGCAGAAGATAAAAGATTACAAAGGGAACATGAGATACGACTAAGTGAGTTTGAGTTTCAAGGCCATGCTCCTGAAAATGGTGCCAGTCCCTTTACCTCCGATGCTACTGCGAGTCAGGGAGCCTCAACCTCAGCTATGAACTTTCATTTAGATCATTTTGTTGAGAAAGACGATGATATTGAGAGCTATCTAAATAGATATGAACTATTAGCTACCACGTATGGGTTAGAGAGAGAAAGGTGGAGCTTAAAGTTATCTCAAGGGCTTCGTGGGGCAGCTTATGAAGTTTTTGCCAAAATGAGCAGAGGTGATCAAGAAAATTATGACATGCTAAAGCAGGCTCTTTTGTTAAGATATGAAAAGAACGCAGAATTTTATAGGAAAAAATTTAGGAATGCTAAACTACTGTCAGGTGAAACCTATCACCAGTTCTCTGCACGGTTAGAGACCTACTTGGAGAAATGGACTTCTCTGGGGAAAACCCAAGATCTTAAGGAAATGGTCCTTATAGAACAATTAAGAGAGTCCATGGCTCCAGACCTGAGAAAGTTTCTCATGGAACAAGGTGCAGAGAGACTGGGTGAGCTACTAAATGTTGCAGAAAGGTATCAAGCAGCTCAGGCAGAGGTAACAGGTAATAAAAAGAAACAGGTCGATAATTTTAAGGCACCACAGAACTTCAATAAATTTGATCCTAGAGATCAAAACAAAGGTAAGCACCAGTTTGATAGGCCACGGTATGACACTAAAAATAAAACCCCACAATTCGATGAAAGGAAATATGATGAAAGAAAATCTTTCAACCAAGGAAAGAGATGGTGTAAAAATTGTAAGATGAACAATCATGACACTGACGATTGTAGAAGGAAACCTCCTCATTGTGCTGCTATGACATCTGGAAAAAAGGGAAAAAAGGTCAAACCTGCGGAACTACAGGAACCATACCATCCCCCAGTGTGTGAAGATGTCATCTGTAATGGTGTCACCATAAGGTGTTTATATGATACAGGTTTAGATTATGATTCCGTTGTGAGTTCTCACCTGGTGCAGGCAGATCAATACACCACAGAAACAGTGGAGATTCAAACTGCAACCAAGGATGTAGCTACCATGACACTTCCCGTCGCCCGGATAAATGTGAAAACGCGATATGTGGAAGGAATCATAAAAGCAGCAGTGATAAATGAGCCAATCTACCCTCTGATATTGGGGTGTAGATATGTCTTCTTGGGGAATCCCAAGAGACCTGTGATATTGGCAACAGTGCAGACCAGATCACAGTCTAAAAAGGAGGAGGATAATCCAATAAATACTCATCCAGATGAGATGAGGAAGGCACAGGCGGAGCACAAGACACTCAAGCCGTGTTTCAAGAAGTTGCCCAAATCTCATACACCTCCAGGCAAAGGAGAATTTTATATGAAGAACAAACTGATTTATAGGAAGGCTGGATCTGAATCCAATGGTCACGGACAGCTGGTCCTTTCCACTTCATATAGGACTAAAGTGTTGGAACTAGGGCATGCGATTCCCTTCAGTGGTCATATGGGGATCAGCGCAACAGGACAGCGAATAGCTTGTCACTATTTCTGGCCAGGAATAACTGAAGATATCAAACGATATGTAAAATCCTGTCCAGAGTGCCAACGAGTAGCACCTAAGCATTGGACTGCACCAGCAACTCTGGGGGAAATGCCCATAGTGGGAACACCCTTTGAGAGAGTTGCCGTGGATCTTGTGGGACCTCTCACTCGAACTAAGAAGAGGCACAGTTACATTCTGACTCTGGTGGACACTTGTTCTATGTGGGGAGAGGCGGTAGCCCTGTCATCGATTGATTCTAAGCATGTGGCAGAGGCATTACTCAGAATTTTCACAAGGTTAGGCTTTCCCAATCAAATCTTGACTGATAATGGCTCTCAGTTCAAGGGGAAACTAACAGAAGAAGTTTTCAGGATCTTCCAGGCCAAACACTTCCATTGTAGTGTGTACCATCCCCAAGGGAACGGCCAAGTGGAAAGATTTAATGGCACATTGATGTCGATCCTGAGAAAGTTGGCACACGAAAAACCCGATACATGGGACCAGTACCTTCACGCCGCCCTCTTTGCTTATCGGGAGGTACCCCATAGTTCAACCGGTATGGCCCCGGCTCTATTATTATTTGGATAGCTAATAAAAAGTCCACTTGAAGCGCTGTTAAGAACGTGGACTGATGAAAAGGCAGAGGAAAATATTACATTCTCATACCAATATGTGAATGAGCTGACCACTCGTTTAAAAACTGGCTGGAAACTTGCCAATGAAAATTTGAGACAAGCCAGGAAGAAACATGCTGCCTATTTCAATAGGAAGGCTAAAGACAGAGATTTGGCTGTGGGAGAGAAGGTACTGCTTCTTCTCCCCGGGAGTCAGAATAAGTTACAAATTGGATGGCAAGGTCCATATACAGTTCTAGAGAAGGTGTCTAGAACCAATTATAAGATAGATAAGAAGGGGAAAGAAAAAATCTATCATGTGAATCTCCTGAAGAAATATTTGGAAAGAGAACATCAGGAAGAGACACACTTGTTGACCTTGTCCATTGCAATGGAGATGAAAAAGGAACCACTTTCATCATTTGAATATCCATTACACCCCTGTGAGACAGCGGCACAGGTGAAAATCAGTACACATTTAACTAAAAATCAGAAAGAGAGAGTGCAACAGGTTCTAGATAATCATACAGAGGTGTTAACGGATCGACCGGGGCATACAAACTTATTGGAATATGATATGAAACTGATAGACCCCACACCTGTCTGTATGAAACCCTATTCGATTCCTTTTGCTAAGGAGAAAGCTTTGAAGGAAGAGATAGACTATTTGTTGAAGGAAGGAATTATTTCACACAGTGAATCTTCGTATAGTTCCAGTGTGGTGCTCTTAAGGAAACCCTCTGGAGAACATAGACTCTGTATAGATTACAGGAGACTGAATGCTATTACAGAAGGACAGGTGGATCCATTGCCGGATACAAATCAGTTGTTTGCCAGGCTAAATAAAGCTAAATATTTCTCAAAAGTGGATCTGAGTAAAGGATACTATCAGATTCCAGTAAAGCCTGAGGTTAGACCATACCTAGCTTTTAGTACCTCAGAGGGACACTATGAGTTTAACAGATTGCCATTTGGATTGAAGAATGCGCCTAGTGTCTTCTCTAGAATGATGAGAAAATTATTGGACCCTCTGAATAATCCATGCATCACAAATTTCATGGATGATATCCTTATAGCAACAGAAACATTTGAGGAACACATTGACTCTCTGAACATGCTGTTTAATCGACTTAGAGAAGCGAATTTAACAGCCCGACCAACCAAATGTTGCGTTGGATGTAAAGAATTAGAATTCTTGGGACACACAGTTTATCAGGGAAACATGACCCCTGACCCCAAGAATTTAGAGAAACTAAAGAAAGCCCCGAGACCACAAACCAAGAAAGACGTGAGATCCTTTGTCTCATTATGTGGTTTCTACCAAAAGTATATCAAAAACTTTAATTCCATATGTGCACCGTTAACTGATTTGACCCGTAAAGGAAATCCAGATCGAATTACATGGACACCACAATGTGAATTAGCTTACCAGGAATTGAAGGAAAAGCTCACAAGCAAACCTATTTTGAAATTACCTGACTTAAGTCAAGAATTCATTGTAAGAACGGATGCCAGTAATATCGGGCTAGGTGCAACACTGCTACAGAAATCAGATGCATTGGATGGGGAATTAAGCCCAGTGGCATATGCTAGCAGAAAGTTGAATAAAGCTGAAACCAATTACTCAACTAGCGAAAAAGAATGTCTTGCAGTAATATGGGCGATAAAGAAATTCAATATTTATCTGTATGGGAAGGCATTTAAGTTGCAAACGGATCACAAACCCTTGTCGTTTCTAGCGCAGGCTAGACATGAAAATTCTAGGTTGCTCAGATGGTCATTACTGATGCAGCCATTTGAGTTTTGCATAGAGTATATATCTGGAAAGACAAATCTGGGAGCGGATTTTTTAAGCCGCCATCCGTGTGATGAGAATCACCGTAAGCCCGAGAAATAATAATAAATTTCTCTATGTGTATATAGAATTATAGACTGACATATAACGTCTGTTTTAAGAGGGGAGAATTTGTCGTGAAACATTCTAAATCCACATATATAAATTAAAAGGTAAATGTAAAGCCTAACACATAAATTCAATAAAAGGAAAGAGAAATGGTAAAAGTACAGTGCTGTCACAATGGCGTACAAAAATCCCCCTTGTTTTCTACTTCGTCTGCAAATTGTAACGTTTCACGTTGATAGTAAAGCCTACTGCATCACTACACGCTTTCTACAATAAAACGTGTACTGCATTTCTAAGAAAACCTTGAGATACGCAAGCTGATTAATGACCTAAATTAATACTAACATTAATTTTATTTTATACACTGCCTAACGGAAAGACAGATGGACTTAGGAAGAGAGAGAGACAAATGCACTGAGGAACGCATGCAATACTACCACAGTCGCGCGATACAATATTAATGCCACCCCCAACACGCGAAAGGCATGAGGCACTAACTTTTTTCAGACAGTGATAAAAAACACTACAACTACGAGAGTTAGGTTTAAAAACCTGAAAAATGCTTATAAGGAAACCTGACATTCTACTGTTTTATGTCTGAAATCCTGACATTAGTATGACAGAACAGTCGAAAAGGCAGGACAGGTGGCGGTTCTAAACATAAAAAAAAATAAAAAAATACGCGACTATCCTAGAAAATGCATAATTGGAACGCAGCCACTTAGCCCCATTAAATTTATATATTTGGGTTCCTTAGGACTTGCTGACAAAGAATATGTTAAACGTTTCGCAAATAGTCTAGGAATTAACAAATTATAGCCAAAATAAAATGGTGGTGCTGTCAGACAACACCAAAATCAGAATTGCGCAGAGGCAGGTTTTGAAACCACCATTGTACGGGAAATAGGCCAACATGTTACCTCCTATTTGATTGGCGGGAAATAAATGTAAGGCTAAACACGATTAGTCGGGCTAGAAATACTATCTTTTGTTGTTAGGGGAGACGGAAGGAAGGGTACTTTTTTTCAAACGCTTGTGTAAACATAGCTCGATTGGTTAGACCCGCCAATATAGGCAATTAGGAGCGTCAGTTCAGTGCCACACTTTCAAATAAACTTACTAAGAAACAGTGCGTTGAGAGCCAGATCATATTTTTCGAAATAAAAGCCTGGGACAGAGGCAGATCGGAATTTGTGCCATTATTCATCGCCAGTCAACGTATCTGTGTATTATTTGCATGAATTGTGGAAAGCTTGATATATTCAATATCTTTTTAATGAAAATTGAATGTAAATTGATAATTTATGTCTGTATATGTGTTTGGTTCAGTAGCGAACATGAGGCAAGGCCTATATAGTGCTCCAACCTGAACAGAACGTGTCGGAGAAAGGAAAACTGCATGGATTTGCCAAACAGGACACTGACACCTATCTTATTAACTAGAAGGAAATAAGGCTGGAATTGCAGAGGCGTAGTAACCATTTAGGAGGAGTATACTGGTGTAAATTGTTTCAGATGAAGCTGGCAGTGGCCTACCGCTCTGAACTCAGTGTTTGTTATGTATTGTGTTCAGTGTAGAAATAGATTATAAATTAGATCTGAAGTAGGAGGTACAACCTTCTTGTTTCAGGGACTGTGGTCCTAGTTATTGAAGCAGCACCTGGTCTGGGTTTTGCTGAATCCAGAGGCTGACAGCATACTCCTGGGTCCAGATAGCGACCAGTGAGGTGTCTCCAGAACACAGTGAAGCAATCGAGCAGAGGAGTCTTTTCCTGCCGCCATTACGAAAGTTAAGCTTCTGTGGCCAGAGTAGCTCAACATTATGTGCCCCCTCAAAAATTGACATTTTGTTAACCACAGAGGGACAATTAATTGGTTCAAATGACAGGAACTGTGAAAGTTTCCCAATACTATTTTCCCGATAATCAAACACTTGAAGTCATGATGAAAAACAACAACCAAGCTTGAACACAACCAGTATTACCTCATATTACTACTGCACAAATTACACACATAGAATAATAATAATAAACTATGTCAATACAAAGTTCATATATATAAACTGTGTAAATAATACTTGTAATTACATTTGATTGTGATTCCTGGTTCACTGTGTAGTTGAATCAGGATATCCATTATTGACAAGAATTAATACATATATTTTTTAAACTTAATCACTTGACTCATTTAAGATAGTCTTATAGAGTGTTATATGTGTGTGAGTGTCACAGTGGTGTAAAGTGTTGTAGAATAAATTAAATTGTTTATCTGTCTGTTGTTGTTGTGACTTACACTTCATCATTTTCATAACCCTAGACATTTAACGTAGTCATCACAATATTCCAGAATAATTCTGACTGAGGTATAAAATGTGGTAGCAAGTAAGGTTATCTGTAATACACCACACTTATTAGATACAGATACCTTCACAGCTGATCTCAGTCAGTACACTAAGTCCCCTATAAATATTTATAACATCCCATTTTACCACAGTTGCAACGCTTGATTAAGCGGATACTTGTTTGACTTTATGATAGAATTATCTTTTCCTATTTTTCGAGTAACAGAGTACAGATAAGCGTGTGAGCGCTGTTTAGTCTCAAATGAGATGTAGTTATTCTGTACTGTTTTGAGCCATGTGAATAGCTCGCAGCTAGTCTGCATGTATTATTGAGAGCGGTGTTCAAAACAGCCGAGTCTCGTGATTGGGGTTTTTTTGGCGGGACGAGTGTGTGATTTAAGAGAGTTGAGTTTTGGACGTGGACCGTGTAGGTCGAGTCCCTGTGTTTGGATAGTGTATGCCTACGTAGTGCTTAAGAAAATGTCGACTTATAGATTTCGCTGTGTGTACAGCCTATGTGATAAACTGCAGTGAAGATTTATTAGGCTTTATTGAGTAATGGAGTACTGTTTAGGCCATATGAAGATTATTATGGCTGCCGTGTGAGCAGGCTTTATTGAGTAATGGAGTACTGTTTAGGCCATATGAAGATTATTATAGCTGCCGTGTGAGCAGGCTTTATTGAGTAATGGAGTACTGTTTAGGCCATATGAAGATTATTATAGCTGCCGTGTGAGCAGGCTTTATTGTGTAATGGAGTATTGTTTAGGCCATATGAAGATTATTATAGCTGCCGTGTGAGCAGGCTTTGTTGAGTATTGTGGAGATTTATGAAGCTGTTAGGAAGCTATTATAAGGCCAGGATGTGGACAGGCCGTATTATGTATTAATTGTAGTGTGGAGATTTATGATACGATGTAACTGTGTTCGTCTATGTCTACGTGATGATGTGCTGTGACTTAAGCTAATAAACTATTAGTAAATATCATCAGTCGTTCCATACTCGATGACTCCCGTGTGCCCACCTGTTGTGTGAACGACTTTGCCAGCACACAATCACACTCACTTTACCTATCTCAAACACGACTATTATCATTTGGTGGTTTACAGTCAAGTTGGAACCAATACAGAAGAGGTTACTGCTAAAATAGATCGGTTACACTGTTACACAAAACTTAGCTCCAAATGAGTCCTGCAGCTGTGGTTTCCGTCACTTCTTTTTAGTGATGAGTACACCTCTCCACAAAACTCGTCCACTGCAGGCGGTTTAGTGTTGATACTCTTCTCTCACACTAGTGGCGAAGGAACTTCAGTACTTAAGTCTGATGGCTTGTAACCACGAACCCAAAATTTTGGGAATGCACACTTCTCCTGGCACAGATTTAGAATGGACACAGCTCTGTATTAGAGCTTCGAGATCACGTAGGTCTGGAAATATGAATTAATTCCTCTGACGGCTGTTGTTCTGCAAATTGCTGGCCTGGCAAAACTGTGGTTAGAATTCCTCTCTGACTTGTGATAAAATTCCCAAGTTTCCAGTCTTGTATTAAAATTGCAGGTTTACTTGTAAATTCCAAAGTTGCCCAATCTGGTACTTATAGTTGTGGAATGATAAGTCCTATCCTCTGTCCTCTGGCTTGTAGGAGGTGTTTAATTGACGCTGCGATGCAGTCTGTTCTGTTCTGTGTCTGATTTCTACAGTATATCTCACACTCCTTAATTTCAAATCCCAGCTGTGTTTCCGCGGAATGTTCCAATTAATTCATTGTAGATTCTGGCGAACCAATCAAATCTATCTAGCACTGTCTGGGTGGGAAAGTTTATCATTACTCATCCCACGCGTATTTGAAAATATTAAATTTAATATACACTCGTGGCCTCTTACAACAGTGATGTCATATCGTTACATAAGAGTTCCGGTGCACCTCTGTCTATCACAATATTGTGACCGTGTATTCCTGGCGTAATGTCTTCCGCCCAGATGTCTATCCCGACAGGTTATTTAATTATCCCCTTTATCTGCGTGCCTCCGCCAGACAGATGTCTGGTCAGACAGTGTTGTCTTCTTTCATCGTACGCACAATACAAGCTTGTGTCAACACGATCAACAGCTTTCCAATGGGGTCAAATGTTTGACCGACACCTTTCCACAGGTGGTCAGACAGATTCAAAGAGATAAGCGGGTGACTGGTCTGACGACTGGGTATTGTTACAAATAATACCACAGTTCAGCTGGCGGAACGTAAATACGTCTGAGGAGTGGTAAACAATAAGATACGCATTACTCCCATAGCAAATACTGCCATAGGGGAGCGGCGTGTTAGAGAACTCACCATGCTATGTCCAGTATAGAGCAAAATAGTGAAAATAACGAATGAAAAGGCACGATTTATGCCAAATAAAAGCGATGAGTGAGAAAAAGAAAGAAAAAGAAACGATACTGCCGGAGGGCTGAAGGTGTAACAAAACAGACAAATAAATAAATAAAAACTTTAAAAAACTGGTATGCATTCAAATTTAACGGCAGCCTCTGTCACTTCAATGTATTTCGTTCAATGATTTTTTTTTTTTTTTTTTTTTTTTCTTCCATTGAATTTTTATAGTCTTCATTATCTCATTTTTATCTAGTTATCGTTGCCTTTATTTCTTAGCGATCCACAAATCGCCTTTACATCTTCGGGTTATAATCCATTGACCACAACTGTTTATTCATTTCGTCTCAATATCACTCAATTTCCCTCAATCGTTGTTCTCCGTCCTTCACTTTTGTCGTCGTATCTTTTCCTCGTGTTCCTTGGTCTTTTCCTCCACTCCTTCTGGTGGTGGGTTCCATTCCTTTTCACTTAGTTCTATATTTATATTACACACTTACCTTCTGTAAGCTGACATCGTCTACGATAGGATCGATGAAGTCTATGAGGGCAGAACTGTAGAACTTCATAGCAAACGTTTGTTTAAACTCCCAAATCGAATACGATCAATACATTCTTCTGTTCCCGCCCATCTTTACGGTATTGCCATTAGCTTTTGTAAGAAATCGATCCCAGCATGTGATTACTGTACGCAGTGTTTCCAAAAGTGTGGTATGTGTGCCTGATGTGTAAGCAAAAGGGGTTAAAGGGATACGCGGCAACATCTTTATTTTATTTTGCCATAATTGTTGTAGTTGCAACAACAACAACAACAACAACAACAACAAAACAACAAAAAAAAAGGAATTCAATAAAATATAATACGTGAGAATGCTGTACTGTTGAAATACACATATTTTTATTTACAACTGTGCGTTGCATTATTGCTTTACCTTCATTACACTTTTGACTCTATTGCAGGCTAGGATATATATATATATATATATATATATATATATATATATATATATATATATATATATATATATATATATATATATATATATAGAGATATATATATATATATAAATATATATATATATATATATATGTACTACGGACAAAAGTTAAGGGCCGCCATTCAGTTTAGACAAGGTTTATATAATTCTTCCTAAGCAGGGTCGATTTTCCAAATGTCCGGTAGCTTGAAATCTCTCAAGAAGTCTCTGAATGGTAGAGTGGGACACTGCTAAACGTCTTGCAACATGACGAACAGATTGACCATCCTGAATCCATGCCATGGCTCGACCACGGTCTACAGTGCTGAGACTTCTCCTTGGTGGCATGGCTAATGCAGTGATCATTTCGACCACTTGTCATACTGATTTATTGCATACCAACGGTGAACACTCTTTACCGATGATCATTTTCCACGTGTATTCAAATTCAACTCACTTTTTCACCTTTTGAACTAGTGGGGCGTGTTGCAAAAACCACGAGTATTTGCAGCAACAATGGCAATTTTCACGTGCGGGTTAAAGTGACCCAGTTTTTGGACATTTAAAAAAAAAAATTAACCTAGTGCACACAGAAATGTATACACATTTCTCTGAGCTCAGTTTTAATGACATTTTCACTTGTCTTTACAGTTTGCCAATCAATTATGTAAACCTTGTCTAAACTGAATGGCGGCCCTTAACTTTTGTCCAGTAGTATATAATAGTGGTGCGTATATATATATGCCTAAGCGCAAGAAGGATGTGATGAGCTTCAGTGATAAAGTGCGTGTATTAGATAAACTTCGTTCTGGAATATCTATAGCATTCGTCGGCCGCGAATTCAGTGTGAATGAATCCACCATGGGGTCGATACGCCATAAAGAAGAAGATATACGTAGAGCTGTGCGTGAATCGGTACCAGAGAGAGCAAAAATTGCATCTGTGTGCGTGTGTGTTTGCGTGTGAATGGATGAGTGAATGAGTAGTAACAGTGTGAGTGAATGGATGAGTTAGTGAGTATTAGTACACCCTAAGATTGTACATACAGTACCAAAATTTTTTTTAAGTCCACAACGCTGAGTTTTTTTGGTGTAGGCCTACTAGTGAAAGGGCTGCGACTCTGGGGCAACAGGCGATGTATACTATAGGGAGTGTCAGGTACAAAATTTCAGTGGCTTGCGGCGCGCAGGGGCTAAGGCTCGTGGGCTGCGCGCTAGTGTCTCAGTGTGTGTCCTTAGTTGTGAAGGGCGACGGAACGAACGGAATAATTTGTCTTCTCTTTGTTACTTTCACAATTGCCTCCACGGCTGGCGTTGTGGATTTAAAAGTTGCTACCATAAGTGAAATGGGTTCACTTTCGATACAAGACAACAGGAAGCTGAGACGCTTGGGAGTCATGACCCAAGTGGGCCCGCCCCCCTTAGAGTGTAAAGGAGTAATCGGGCCGAAACACTTGTCGGATGGGGGGACTTCTTCTGATGATCAGATTGCTTCCTGTTGTATAGCTCTGTAAAGAGTTTCCTATCATCTCTTCTATTACAAAGAAAACAGTGTAAAAAATACATTTATAAAATGCACAGTATAATAAATAGGCTGCTTTTTATAAGAAGGGTACACGAAATGATGAGCCTATGGTGATCAGTACCAAAAGTGTATGGGGAACATTGTCCCGCGGGAACTTTACCCATTTTCCCCATAGGATCAATGGTGCCGTATTCACGGGGTTTTCAAGGAACCTAACCTCCGCGAATAGCGAGGATTGAGTGTATATACATATATATATATATATATATATATATATATATATATATATATAAATATATATATATATATATATATATATATATATATATATATATATATATGTGTGTGTGTGTGTGTGTGTGGGGGGGGTGTGTGTATGTGTGTGTGTGTATGTATATATATATATTCAATACCATAATTCCCGCCGTAAGTACTTCGGTCGGTCGTTCGGTCAGTCAGTCACACCGTCATTTGCACACTTTTTCTATAGTTTTTTTTTCGAGAGAGTACCAAAACTTTCAACCACAGCTAATGGGGTGCAACAGTGGTTGAAAGTTAGACAATAATTGTATTGTTTCCCCTTATATGTACTCTCGCGAAAATAGAAAAAGTGCGCAAATGAAGGTGTGCATGAACAGTTTGATTATGGAAAGAAGCCAACAACCCAATTGATAAACAGTCCATGAACTGGAGTTTCGTCAAACTTCAAACGTTGCTCTCAGAGGCAGTAAGTCAACCATGGCTTCTCAGAGGCAGTAAGTCGACCAGGGCAAGATTTTCAAAGATGCACTGCTCCACATGTCATTTAGGTAAGGTTGCTCCATGTCTTCATATTTAATACATCCATATAATTTTCACTACAAATATCTAATGACGTTCGCCTGCAATGAAATGACCACAGTAGTGATAGTACCGTCTGTAAATACATGTATTAGTTTGATTAAAACTACCCCCAAATTATCTTCACCCGCGAGTGGCGAGTGGGTAACCCGCTAGTGCTAAGCTCTCGTAAGGGGTACACGACTATTGTAAGTTGGAGAAACACTGCATGGAAGAGAAAGTTACACACAATTAGGATCGCGGAAATAACAAATGGCAAACATGGTATCGTGGGCAACAGAAGAGGGCGAATAGAAAGCTTTCTTGAAATTGTGAAACTTGAAAGACATCTGATTCTGCTGAAGCTTACTTTAACGACACACTGTTGCGACAATGTTGCGGAATACACAAGAGATTCAATTTATTCTTCTAATTCTTCTTCTTCTTCTTCTTCTTCTTCTTCTTCTTCTTCTTCTTCTTCTTCTTCTATTTCGTCCTGGTTTTCTTTCTCCTCTTCTCATTTTTCTTTTTCTTCTTCTTCTCCTTCTTCTTCTTTCTCCTGTTCTTCTTCTTCTTCCTGCTCTTCTTTCTCTTCTTCTCATTCTCATTCTTCTTTTTCTTTTTCGTCTTCTTTTTTTTCTTCTTCTCCTTTCATCTTCTTCCACCTCTTCTTCTTTTTATTCTTCTTCTTATTATTATTATTCCTCTCCTTCTTCTTCTTTTGATCTTGTGTAATACTTGTTCCTCTTCTGTTTCTTCTTTTCTTCTTGTTCTTCTTTTTCTGTTCTTCTTGTTCGTGTTCTTTTTCTTCTTCTTCTTCTTCTTCTTCCTGTTCTATTCCTCCTTATTTTACGTCTCCTCCTTTTTCTTCTTCTTCTTCTGTTCTTCTTGAGAAGAAAGAACAAGTAGAAGAACAAGAAGAACAGACGATGAAGAAGAAGAAGTCAAAGAAAGAGGAGTGTCACAAAATGACTTTTGGGTCGGTCTCTTGTTGCTCTCTTGTTCCCTACTGCCGTATCCTGGACATATGTTCATTTGATTATTTACGTGTTTCAGTGACCGGCACCCTCTTTCTTTCTCTGCACTGTAGCAGATATTTTGTATTGTCCTTCTTACACCCCTCTCAGAGATATTTTGTCTCGTCTGTTTACCTGACCATCCCTGCTGAAGATAGTAGACACGTGATGCAATATTGAAACGACAGGCATATTCTCGTGTACCCAACCGTGGCCGCTACCGATTAACACGAAAATCGCCAGCATATTTGTCTAATTGCTGGTAAAGCCAGGGTGCGGGACAGATAAGAGATTACTTGTCTGGGTGACACATTTTGGACAGACAAGGATGACCTAATCGCTTCCTGTCTGACTTGTTATGACAAGATTACCTTAGATAGTAATAATTTGTTACATCTGAAACACATTGTTGTACGAGTTTACAGATGTGTTCGCCTGCCAGGCTATTGGATGTTTTCATACCATATATGGCAGAGGTGACCTCTACATCACGCGCAGAATTATTCCATGTCGGAATATTTTGAAATTGCCCCACCCAACATTTTTATTTGAAATGATTGAAGCCCTGAGCACCTGCATAACAAACAGATGAGGGGGTAGGACAGGCATATAACCTGACACGTTTCAGTGTTATTTCACTGAGAGAATCGCTTGCCAAAGACACCAGACTTGCCAGTAGTTAGAATCAGGATTCCATCTTATCAGACCAGACACCTTTTATTGCAGTATTCATAAGGACTTAGAAAAAAGTCCAGGAAAACTCTATCAATCTAATAAGGAAAGCAACTATATGAGGAAACTGAACACACGGAGTCATAGAGGAAATTATCTTATAAATGTAACGACCCCCAATAACACGTGTAAGAGGCCTAATCAAGTGCCTTAACTTCATTCATCTGAGCAAAAAGTCTGTGAGCCAGGATTGGCGTAAGTTGTCATTTTACATTCTATTTTTTTCATTACTAACATGTGAACTAATATGTATATATTACCATGTGAGTATTAATATGTGACAATTGCTAGTGGATGTCCACGTCATTTTAGGCTGGCAACCTCAGCATATAGAATGATGATTTCATGAACCACCACTGCAAGGCCTGGTGACTGCTTTATTGCTAGTTTCTTAAAGAGAACTAAAAGCATAGATAGTCACAAGTTCCATATGGGGCAGGGAGGAAACGATGAAAGAAATGATGTACATTATAAGTATAATACTTACAGTTTCAAACCAGTGTAATTGTCTATGTAAACATATTCACTTTAAAATTAATGAAAGTTTCTTAGCTTTTCAATTGATGTAAATGTAAATGAAAACATATTCAATTTATATTGTGAACACTTTTCAATCAGTGGAAATGTAAATGTAAACATATTCTATCTGTACTATTAACCTTTCATTTAAATATAAAGTAAATATAAAGCTGTTCAACTGAAATGAAAAGAAAGTTATCTATCGAGGGATTAACGTTAATACTCATCGAGGGTAAATTCTGAGTTAAATGGGATGGTGGAATAGGTAGATGGGGGGCACATAGGTATGTGTCGAAAAACGCAATACTCAGGAGAGCGTTTAATTTCTATTCTTTTACCATAGTTGTTGGTGGTGCCAGGAGGGTACTAATCTCTGGAACAAAGTGAGGGTAGAAGTGGACTGACGTAGAAACGCGGGACTAACTTGGCAGTTACTCCTTGACATTTCTGGGAACGTGCTGCACCTTTAATCTTGACCAGAGACGCGAGAACTCCAGTGACCTATCTGCACAGAACCAACCCATCAGCGAGAGCAGAACATACTGTGGTAGGGTGGGCGAGATGATGATGATGATTATATTGTGATATGTTTGATCACTCTCTTTTCACACTCGCACCGACAGGAACAACAATAAAACTCTTGATTCTAGAGGCAGGGGCTATATTTATTTTTACAACCCATTCAGTGACTCAGCAAACATTAAACAAATAAACCAACGAACATAACAAAACAAAACACCCAGCATGTGCCCGATTGCTAATTCTGGAGAAGCAAACAAAGCAACGACTGGTTAAAATCATAATTGTTAAATAATGATACTCTCACCTGTCAAACAGTCCTTCCACGTGTACTACCTGACACCCTCAACTATCACACACGCACGCACTCATGCGTGTCATCCAATGCGACTAGTAAGGTGTTGTGCGTGGGGCTGGCAATCTCACCATGTAACACAGATTGCTACCGAAACCACTACTGTTGGCCCCATGCTCCCTCAGGAGCGGAGAAGAGAAATATATACCTTGAAGTGAGCCCACGTGCTCTCACAACCATTCCTCACATAACCATAATTAAATAATCATAAAATGGGCATAAAATAATATTCAACTATATGTACAACAAATACTCTCAGTAATGAGAATAAGCTACTACCTCGTAACCGATCCACATCAGTATTCGTTACTGCATTCTGAAGCATGTCGTATGTGACGACTGGTGCGCCTGGCAACAAGCGTGTCGTATATGACCACTGGTGCGACTGGGAATCTCATCACATGAAACACATCGTTACCGAAACAACCACTGCAATAGCATAAAAATGCTTCTTGTCGGCTTGTGATAGACACCAGCCACATTGGTGTTTCCATGCTCCGCCGGGAGCAACCAGAGAAACACATGTCTCAACAAAGGAGTGGCCTCGCGCTCTCCAGAAATCTAAATACATATTCTCACCTCACAGTAACCCATTAAATATATACAGTAGAATTATGATAAGTAGGCTATCGTGAAATACACTCAATTACTTTTACATTAAAGAAATAAAATAATTACTCTTGACTTTAACAAAACTGGAATTAACACGAAAACTATCTCATTCCTTTACTGGGGAAAATTATCTTTATCTACTCTCACCCACGTGTCAATTCACACGATATAAAACTGCGTAACATTAAGTGATAACTAAGAGTGTTACCGCAGACCCCTTGGCGCCTTCTTTATTCACCGCGCCGCCTTTCATGACCACGTGGCCGCCATCTTTATATTTTGCTAACAAGTCAATATCATCTAAATTCAAGTAATAGATGCTTCTCTGTCCAGTTTCATGATTAAAACACTCTCCTACTAAATTTGCCCGGCCTGATGACTGAAATACTTGATACTAAATTCTCACATCTGGATTTAGGCTTAGCGTGCCTCATAAAACCTATCAACTATTATTTTCACTCATCTATCATTTCGAGACTAAATCATAATGCCCTAAAAAGACATTTCCTTTGGGAACACATCTATCTATTTATTTCAGAATTATATAAAACTAATGCTAATTTCTACAAAATGCGCTAAGACTTACAGCTCACGTGCTCTGGTCCATCTGCTACCTACACCGGTCACCTCGTCTTGTTTGTTCTCTCGTCTGGGCTGATACTCTGAAAGGTCGCTGCTGGCTCGCTATTTCTTTTATAAGCCCAGGTCGAATCACTCAATTTACTGCGCGCTGCGCGGATTAATTTAGCCGCATAAACAACACTCGCGATTATTTGCTTTAGAAGGGCCGAAAACATAAATATACACAACTATTTCTAGAGCAAAAAAAAATTCTACACCACAACTTAATTTTAAGGCATTATTATGGCCTTTTCATCAATCTTGAAGACTTTACATACTAGCGTGCTGCGCGCACTTCTAAAATACATGGGCGATAAATCTGCCCAAAAACAGGAAGGGGGCGGGCGTCTCCTTTTCGGCCCCATCACATATCTCCCTCCTGATTTTGTTGTCGTCCCGACAACATTACTACCTCTGGCGCTTCACTTGTAACCTCTCAGCTCGTTGGTGCTGCGTATGACTCTTTCTTTGCAGCGATGCTTTGGGCTGAGCTTCTGTAATAGGTGCAGCCCGGCTGGGGACTCTCTTGGTCGTCTTGTCCCTACGTTGTTGGGCTTGCAGTTGCTATGGTCTAGAAGATTCGCTCACCTGTGCCGCGTTGTGGTAAAGTGGGATGATATAAATATTTATAGGGGACTTAGTGTACTGGCTGAGATCAGCTGTGAAGGTATCTGTATCTAATAAGTGTGGAGTATTACAGATAACCTTACTTTGCTACCACATTTAGACCTCAGTCAGAATTATTCTGGAATATTGTGATGACTACGTTGAATGTCTAGGGTTATGAAAGTGATGAAGTGTATGTTCACAACAACCAACAGACAGATAAACAATTTAGTTTAATCCACAATACTTTACAACACTGTGACACTCACACACATAGAACACTCTATAAGACTATCTTAATAAGTCAAGTTTTAACTTAAAAAATATGTATTAATTTCTTTCAATAATAGATATCCTGATTCAACTACAAAGTGAACGAGGAATCACAATCAAATGTAATTACAAGTTGTATGTACACTATTTATAGATATGATCTTTGTATTGACATATATTATTATTATCACAATGTGTGTGTCAGTTGTGATGTAGTAATATGAGGTAATACTGGATTTTTCAAGCTAGGTGGTTGTTTATCATCATGACTTCAGGTGTCTGTTTCTGGTGGAAATAGTATTGGAAAAGTTCACAGTTCCTGTCATTGGAAACAATTACTTGTCCCTCTTTATTTAATATACTGTCACTTTTAGAAGGGGGGGGGGGGGGGGGGTGCGTGATGCCATATGATGATGGATGGTATCCGCATGTCTGGTTTTGTGTAGTGTGCAGATGTGTTCAGTCAAACAATGTTCATACAAAAATAACAGGGCAATCCACATAGGACGTCAGTAAACTCACGACGTATAAAGTCAATGATTCTTGTAACAGCCGTTGACGTTTTTCTTCATTATTTATTGTGGACGCCACAGTGACAAAATGGTTACGCGAATATGTAGGCACATCAAACAGTCATTATCACAGCAACATTCAATACAGCAATAGACGGTAGACAGCATTACAATGATGAGTCAGATGCATGTTATGTTTCATAGTGCTGTAAATGTAGTCAGGTGAAAAACTCCATCCTTTTCTATAACAGCCAGGAGATAACCAGATGTATGAGATCAGTTCACTCTCCTTAGTCTGACTTCAGCAAGACAGACACGTCTGCCGAAGTATAAATAATGTCCTCAAAAATATCCTCTAGATAATAAAGGTTTTCCAAACCTAGTTCATTTAACAAAGTAGCAAGTAATGGTCCTTGGGACATGCATCAACCGATGCAGTACAATACAGCGACATGTGAGCAGGGAAAACATCTCGTGACGAAGACTTTCGAAGACAGGCTATGAATCGAAATCGCTCACGACCCAAAATCGATAGAGTTAATGAAAAGTCAATTTACCTTGCCTTCAGGAAATACACAGAAATATCACGCCTCCCGACATGTGGGAAACACTAGAGGTATTATCTCGAATAAACGAAATATCCATTAAGAGGACTACACATCCCTGACAGAACAAAAAATAGCGGAGATCCCCTCTTCAACGAGGCATCTCTTTCGCCATTCAAATCGCTCACTCCACTAGTGGTGGGCGGAAACCGATCGACCAAAAAACAAGACCAGTCATGCGCAGTCCAGCGCAAAAAGACCACAGCTCAAAACTTAACTGCATTCAATACCAACGCGAGAAGACAAATGCTTACCGAGAAAAGTGACTATAAATTTCAAGCAGTTGTTGCCCTTGCGTTATAAAATAGATATTGTAATAAAACGATGTTGCGAGAATTTATCACGCAACAGGGGGGTACATAAGATTGAGCTGCTCTGGTCAACGACTCTTATCTTCTGTGAGGGCGGCAGGAAACAGTCTCCTCTGCTCGCTTGCTTCACCGTATTCTTGAGAAACAACACTGGTCGCTATCTGGACCAAGGAGTATGCTATCAGCCTCTGGATTCAGCAAAACTCAGACCAGGTGCTGCTTTAATAGTTTAGTAACACGGTCCCTGAAACAAGAAGGTTGTACCTCCCTTCAGAACTAATTTATAATCTATTTCCACACTGAAACACAATACATAACAAACACCGAGTTCAGCGCTGTAGTCCAACTGCTAGCTTCATCTGAAACAATTTACACCAGTATTCCTCTCCCTAATGGTTACAACGCCTCTGCAATTCCAGCATTATTTCCTTCTATTCAATAAGATAGGTGTCATAGTACTATTTGGCAATCCCATGCCGTTTCACTCCTCTGCGACAAGTTTTGTTCATGTTGGAGCAATATCTAGGTTTTGCCTTTTGTTTATTACTGAACCACACACATACAGACATACATTATCAACTCACATTCAATTTTCATCAAAAAGATATCAAATAGGGCTAGCTTACCACAATTCATGGAAATGATAAACAAATACGTTGACTGGCGATGAATTATGGCACAATTCCGATCTGCCTCTGTCCCAGGCTTTTATTTAGAAAAATATGAGCTGGATCTCAACGCACTTGCTGTTACAAATTGAATTTTCAAAAAGTGGCACTGAACTGACGCTCCTAATTGACTATATCGAATGGTCTAGCCAATGGGGCCATGTTTACAAAAGCATTTGAAAAAAAATGTACTCTTTCTATCGTTTCTATTAACAACCAAAAATAGTATTTGCAATCGACTAATCATGTTTAGCCTTACATATTATTCCCGCCAATCAAATCGGATTTAACATGGTGGCCTCATTTTTTTCTAAAGCAGTGTCCAAACACGCCGTTATGAGCAAAAATGATCCTGTGTTGTCTGACAGCACCACTCTAGTATTATGGCTATAATTCGTTAATTATTAGACTAATTGCTCAACACCTAACATATTCTTTGTCAGCAAGTCCTAAGGCACCCAAATATATAAGTTTTAAGGGAGCTAAGTGGCTGCGTTCAAAATATGTATTTTCTTCTAGGATAGTCGTGCTGTTACCACCTCCTCACTTCCATACTATGGGGTGTCTTCTGTACTGTCAGGCTAATGTCAGGATTTTAAACATAAAACAGTAGAATGTCATGTTTCCTAATAAGCATTAAACATGTTTTCAAAACCTAACCGTGTATTGGTAGTGTTTTTTATCACTGTCTATTTGAAAAAAAGTTAGTGCTTCATGCCTTTCGCTTGGGGGTGGCATTATTTTATATCGCGCGACTGCGTGTTAGTGTTGCATGCGTTCCTCCGTACATCGCGCTCTCTCTCTCTCTATCCTAAGTCCATCTGTCTTTTCGTTTATGTTAACGTAGTGTATATAATTCATTAATGCTAGTATTTGTGTATCTAGGTCATTAAGCAGCTTGCGTATCTCAAGGTTTTCTAAGAAACACAGTACTAGTTGTCTTTTTAGAAACGCGTGTAGTTTTATGCAGACGGAGCAGAAAAAGGGGTTTTCTGGTTCAGCCATTTTGGCATTCTACAACGTAGGTGTACGCTATTGGAAAGCACGGGTCTTTAACCATTCTTCTTTCCCTTTTATTGAATTAATGCGTTAGGCTTTACATTTACTTTTTAATTTATATATGTGGATTTAGAATGTTTCACGACACGCGTCGCTGTCTGTCTGTGACATCTGCCTGTCAGTGCTTGCAGCTGTCGAATCTGTAGGGGGATCGCTCTTTACGTGTTTTCCACTCATTTTGTGTGGACGGTGGCTTACGTTCCGCACAATCAGCCTTTGATGAGTCTCCTCTGCTGAACCTTGATTTGCACTCCCTCCTCTCTGCTTAGGACGGGTTTCCTCCCCTAGACGACGGCCAATTCTCTCGGCGCCCTTAGTGTGACAGTTGTCACGGCCATCTCTTGGCTTGCGCCCTAAAGGCAACCTGGTTGTGACAGTACGCTTCGGGAAAGAGCTCCTTGAGGGACAGGCGGCTATCAAGTGTTCAGTGGACTTGCATCGAAAACATCTCTTCGGAAGCGGGCCTTGAGGGCACTTGGCTGCCATGTGGTCTGACAGGTCTCCACAATTGTAGCATCTTATCTTTCTGGGCTTCCCTGTGCCATGGGTCGCTTCCTGCTGCTCTTACACTCTTGACCGCCAATGCCGCATACAATGACTGCTTCCATGCCCTGGACCGATGGTTTGCTGTCAAATTCTACCCGTTCATTCTTCGCCAGACTCCAGAATGCCTTTCTGTAGATCTTGGTCTGATGTACGAATTTATCAATATCTCCATCATCTGGCGTGATGAACCCCCATCTCCTGTGGACACTATACCACTTGCACATCCTTACAGCTCACGTGCTCTGGTCCATCTGCTACCTACACCGGTCACCTCGTCTTGTTTGTTCTCTCGTCTGGGCTGATACTCTGAAAGGTCGCTGCTGGCTCGCTATTTCTTTTATAAGCCCAGGTCGAATCACTCAATTTACTGCGCGCTGCGCGGATTAATTTAGCCGCATAAACAACACTCGCGATTATTTGCTTTAGAAGGGCCGAAAACATAAATATACACAACTATTTCTAGAGCAAAAACACAATTCTACACCACAACTTAATTTTAAGGCATTATTATGGCCTTTTCATCAATCTTGAAGACTTTACATACTAGCGTGCTGCGCGCACTTCTAAAATACATGGGCGATAAATCTGCCCAAAAACTGGAAGGGGGTGGGCGTCTCCTTTTCGGCCCCATCACAATACCATAGGAAGTTAAGTAGCCCTATAAGCTACCAAGTGACCTCCTTTAAAACTAACTTCCCATCACAACCGTGATGAAAAATTTTTACTTATAATTCATTATTCAAATTTTCTAAAACCTTGTTAAACTTAAATGATTATTAAATCTGTTATTTGTAATTATACAAATTTAACTTCGATTCAATCATTTTAAATGTACTGCATGTTTGTCTCAGTCAATTTGCTAAACACACTCTAATCAAAGCTATACCAGAATAATAATAATTCCACTGAGTAAATCAGAGGTGGGGCTTTGACGAGCTGAAAAAAAATAATTGCTTAATCTTTCACAAAAGTTGTCGGCAGATCATAGAATTAACGTGCTCAGCCAATACAGCATTGTTTTAGAGTTTCTGAATATCTTGTGAACACTTCCTTGGGATAGAAGCGTCATAACCCTTATATCTACATCTCTGCCAAGAGTAATCTTATGCAAAGGTAGACACCTTTGACGACCCACTTTAGATACTCTTGAGTTTAGCCACTGTTGGACCACTACTGCAAAGCAGGGGAGGCAATCCGTGACAAGGAGTAAGAGAGGGAGAAGAAGGGAGAAGAAGAAAAAGAACTAGAAAAGAAGAACAAGAACAAGAAGAACACAAGAAGAAGAGAAGAAGAAGAAGAGGAGTAATAATAATAATAATAATAATAATAATAATAAGAAGAAGAAGAAGAAGAAGAAGAAGAAGAAGAAGAAGAAGAAGAAGAAGAAGAAGAAGAAGAAGAAAGGAGAAAAAGAAGAAGAAGAAGAAGAAGAAGAAGAAGAAGAAGAAGAAGAAGAAGAAGAAGAAGAAGAAAGGAGAAAAAGAAGAAGAAAAGATTAAGAAGAAAAGGAAGAATGAAAATGAGAAGAGGAGAAAGAATAAGAAGAAGAAGAAGAAGAAGAAGAAGAAGAAGAAGAAGAAGAAGGAAGTTTTTGTTCTTCTTCATCCTCTTTCTCTTCTTCTTCTTCTTTTTTTCTTCTTCTTCCTCATTACTCATGTCACTTCTTATCGGGTGTTGGTCCGCTACAAAAGTCACCTTTACTATAATGACAGACAAAAGAGAAAATACAAAAGTGCATAATAAGAAAAGTTAAAATGAGCAACCAGAAGAGAAATAATCAGATGTATATGACCAGGTATCGGTAACCACGACAAACAGAGCCGGATTGCCGTAGTAGCACAAGTAGCATATGCTACGGGCCCCGCGCTTTTAGGGGCCCCGCGCCAATAAATCTGTACATAATTTTTTGGTCATCTTCTAATACGAGCGTTAAACCAATGATCTTGTGATTTATGCCATCTTTAGCGCCTTTTCATTTGGTGTCACGAAATTGTGAGAGAAAGAGCATAAGAGGGTGACTTAGTGGGACTCTTCATTATTTTTATCTTAACTGTTTGCGGACGGAAGCCATTTAAGTGGCGTTGAAAATTTGGTCACGTTTGGACGGAAGCCACTTTTTTCGCTCTAGGCGACTGCCCCTCTAATTTTGTTTCGTTCTTTGTGAAATGAATTTGCATTAACAATAAAAACTATAATTTAGGAAACGGAAACTTCCTGTTTTAATTGAGGTATACGGCGTTCTCGCACTCTCTTTCGATCTTGATTAAAATTTCTTGATTTGTAAGGTTAGAAAACTCACAAAATGAGCAGTAGACACAGAGATATTGGACGTAATTATGCTTCTAGAAGTAGAAAACGTAAAGCGAAGGAAGAAAAAGAAAGAAGAGATCAACTTGTGATATCAAAAACACGTAAGCTGACAGAATATTTTGATGTTCATGGTGGTGGTACTCTAACCGCTGAAGCTGGAAGTACAGGAACAACTAGTACTAGTGCAGGCTGTGCAGCAGAAAACATACAGCAAAACCCAGTATACACTGAGTCTGAATGTGAAAGAATAAGTGAAACGAAGAAGTACTCTAATGATATTGGTGACTGGCCGAACAATATAGACGACTGTGAGCGTGAATATTGGATATCCAAGGGAAATGAAAAATGTCAACATGTTGATAGTGCCTTCTCTTCATCCGTGCGATTGTATGACACTGAAAAGAAAACTCGATACTGTCAGAAGTCTTATTTTCCACATATTCATAAACTTACAAACAAGCAACATGCAAGAAAATGGTTATGCTATTCAGAAAGTAAAGGGCGCCTATTCTGTTTCCCATGCAAGCTTATGAGTTCAGAATGTTCATCAAAGTTTACTGTGGAAGGGTTTAATGACTGGAAAAATGCAAGCAATCTATTGCGTCGACATGAAGAAAGCTCCTCACATAGACAACATTTAATTTCACTGTTGATGCGTAAAAACAAAGGTGAACGTGTCGATTCCCAACTTGTAAAACAAATGAACATTCAAGAAAAGTATTGGCACAAACTTCTAGAGCGAATAATTGAAGTTTTTAGCAGAATGAGGCCTTTCATTTCGTGCCAGTGATGAAATTGTTGGGTCCCCTTATAACGGGAATTACTTAGGGTTGTTAGAATTACTGGCCAATTTTGACCCTTTTCTGGCAGAGCATATAAGTACTCATGCAAACAAAGAATTTGGACATACATCATATCTATCTAAAACAACGTGTGAGGAATTCATCAATCTGATTTGATCCAGCATACTGGATCACATTCTCTGTGAAGTGAAGAAATACAAGTATTATTCCGTTTCATTGGATTCTACTCCAGATATATCTAATATGGACCAGCTGACTTTGACTCTGCACTATGTTTTGCCATCTGGACCAGTTGAAAGATTTGTGACATTTTTGGATATGGAAGGTCATAGTGCTGAACAGCTTACTAAAAGTCTACTTAATTTTTTAAAGGCAAATGACATTGATATTAAAGACTGCCGTGGTCAAAGTTATGACAACGCCAGCAACATGAGTGGCAAGTTTATAGGATTACAAGCACGAATTAAAGAGATGAATAAGTTTGCGCATTACATTCCGTGTTTTGCACATTCACTAAATTTGGTTGGAAAATGTGCTGCTAAAGGTTGTCAAGAAGCAGTCATTTTCTTTGGATTTGTTGAAAGCCAGTACACCTTCTTTTCTGCTTCTACCTACCGGTGGGGTCTCCTTTCTACTGCATTATGTGCTGGCGGTACTCATAATAAGTCCCATTTGCCCTTTGTGAAAAGACTGTCAGATACCAGGTGGTCCGCTCGGGCAGATGCAACAAAAGCACTTTTACACAGCTTTTCTACAATAAAACAAGTCTTGGATGATATTTCAGATAACAATGATCAGAAGGCAGAGTGTCGTCAACAGGCTCGTGGTCTACTTTCAACCATGATGAAGTTAGAAACAGGAAAAATGATCATACTGTGGGATCAAGTATTACAGCGTTTTCAAATGACCAGTGCTTCTTTGCAATCTTCTGACCAAGATTTGAATACAGCTTGTGCACTCTGTGAATCCCTGCGGTGGTATATTCAAGCTATGCGGTCTACTTTTGCAGACATAGAGCAAAAGGCCAAGGATCTGACTGAGTGTGAACATTATCAAGAAAACTCGAAAACACAAACAAAATCGAGAGTATGATGATTTCAGTGGTTCCAGCACACTTGATCCACTTGTTGAATCTCAAACGCCTTCTCAGCAGTTTAAAAGCCGAACATTTCTTGTCCTTATTCATAGCTTGCTCTCTGCCTTGTCAAAACGCCAGAAAGTTTATCAAAAGTTGAATGATGTATTTGGATTCCTTCGTCAGTTACAGTCGTTTACACCTGAAGAGGTGGTAACGAGATCATCGAATCTTATTAAATCATATCCGGAAGATCTGGAAGAAAGTCTTTGTGAAGAACTTGTGCAGTTTACAGAACTGTTGAAAATTGATCTTGCTTCTCATATTGGCACTACTCTAGACCTTGTAGAGTTACAGTTTTACCGTTTGATAATTGACAATTCTTTGGAGTCTTGTTTTCCAAATGTAGAAATCGCCTTGCGCATCTATTTGTCACTAATGGTAACCAACTGCAGTGGAGAACGATCATTTTCAAAACTGAAACTTATTAAAAATGAACTAAGGAGCACCATGGGTCAAAAGAGATTGAACAATCTTACACTAATGAGCATTGAACATAAACTTCTGCGTGAAATTGATACATCCTATATCATCAACAAATTTGCTCATGCTAAATGTAGAAACATTAATATTTAAACAATAATGTTGACTGTGTTGTTACTTTTGATAATGATAATTACTATGCAAGTTAAAAATGTATGTGTTCAAATACATTTGTGTTGTTTTATTGTTTTTTTTTTAAATATAGGGCCCCTTTTTTAACATATGCTACAGGCCCCGTACTAGCTTAATCCGGCCCTGACGACAAACAATTGGAAACCACAAGCCAGGGAACCAGACCTGCAGGACGACCCAGAGTTCGCTTGGCGGACAACTTTACACAATCCCTGAAGGACAGAAGACTAGATTGTTACCAGACCAGGAGGATGACAGCTGATAGGATAGTATGGCGCTCTCACTAGCAAACATCTACACCCCAGAGTAGAAGAGGAACAACTAAGTAAGTAAGTAATATTACCAGGTTCCGGGATCCAAACCTTGTAGCGTCACGCGCCAGTGTACCCAGCTGTAAATGGGTACCTGACTTTCCTATTGAGTCAGGAAAGGCGACGGCAGTGAGGAAGGGAAATGGTCATCTCACCTGATAACACTGGACCTTGTATAGTGAAATGTCTAACATTCCCCTACAGCAGTTTATGCTATAGGACTACTATTGAGAGAAGTCGGAGGTGGACGTAACCTATTGACGAGGATAGACACGATAGATAATTTCTTTTGATTTGTTAGACGACAAGATAAAGGTAGTCCCATAGCAAATACCGCCGTAGGGGGGGAAGTGTTAGAGACTTCACTTATACTAGGTCCAGCATCGAGATGTGGGGGGTAACCAGTTCCCTTCCTCGCTGCCTTTTCCTTCCCTAACTCAATAGCAAAGTCAGGTGCTCATTTACAGCTGGGTAGACTGGAGCCTGTCGACACCATGAATCGAACCTGGCACCAATGCCGCGAGAGACCAGCGCTCAAACCACTCTGTCAATTGTAAGAAGTAGTACCAAAAAGAAACTCCATTGTCTACTTCGCTGTCGGCTGCTTTCCTGTTCTCTCTCAGTGTCTGTCTGTCTGTCTGTCTCTCTCTCTCTCTCTCTTTCAGGCTGTAACTATTGATTGGACCCAAGAGTGTCCAGGTTATCAAAATATCACATGATGTTTATATTTGAAACTAGGGACACGTAACCTTTCTGTGGAGACGATAATGATTATTATTTTTGTACCCTACTGTTGTTATCTATCTATCTATCTATCTGCCTATCTGTCTATCCTTCTGTCTATATATATGTATGTCCTATGTGCACAGATTTCATAACCTATGTGCGCGCGCACGTACACTGCTTAGAGTGAACATTGTTGGCAATCTCATCACGTAAAACAAATTGCTACAAAAGCCACCACTACAAGATCACGTGAATGCTGTGATGTAGGATTTCTGTGAGAGGATAAGCTGCAGCGGTGGCTCTGTACTTCATAAAGAGCGAAATGGGAAAAGAAATAAGAGTCTAAGTAAACTCATGGTAGCCGTACACATAGCACACACAAGCACGGGAAAAAACATCAGGAATGAGGGGCTAAAACTGATACAACAGACAGCGCGTGTTATCTTAATGGAAGGTCGGGTGCAAGAGATTGCCAGGTTCCCTGGTAGTTATCTGCTTGAGGTGATGACAGTCAACAGTTCCAGCTCAGCATGGGAGGAAGGAAGTGGGGAAGGGAGATACAGCAACAGTGAAAGAATATGCAGTCAAAGCAGAAACATGGAGGCAGAACTGAAGATAGACATCGCAGAGAAATAGGAAAATTGTCCACACAAGGAGCCACAGACAAAATGAATCCACCTAACCCAGGCACGCGCTATGTAGTTTCCGGGGAGGGGGGGGGGGGGGGGCTCTGAATAGACAAAGAAAAAAATACGGTTACTGCTCCTTCAGGCATGTCGTACAAGAAGACTATTTTGAGGTCGTGCATGAGCTTGCAACCTCATCATTGAAAACAAATGACCACAGAAACCACAGCTGCAAGATTATGTCCTGCTAACGGACCAGCTTCAGTGGTGGCTCGAGGCTCAGTAAGGAACGAAAAGGAAAACGCTGAACCCGGGCACAGTTAAGATGCATACCCAATTTCTGTATATTTTAACTGTGCCACGTACCACTTGTGGCAGTTGTTGTGGGGTTTTACTCACACTGCCAGGTGAGGGGACACTGTCGAAATACTCTCCACAAGTGTCACTTCTCTTCCTTTCAACCTAGAAATTGTTTAATCTGGTGTCTAATTCGTACCACTGCATTAGCAGTAACATTACGTGTCACTTCTATGGAATTAAATTAAACTGTGAGCCAGATAACTGAGCACACTCTCATAACATAATCTCACATAACATTCCCTGACGCGACATGAACCCTCGCATCGTCAAAAACACCTTTCTAGTTGAATTAACTTAATATTACTAAGTTCATCAGATAACTCAATGCGACAGTTCTCATTAAAAATGACAGTCTACCTCGACTATCAAACTACACTTCTAATTTTTGTCAACCCTGTTTATCTTGTTACTTTTTCAACGAGCTAACTTGAATATCGCTCACATACACAACACAGCGCAGTGCAGTGTGGATTCCGAGCTAGTAGATCAACAATAAACATGATCTTTTCTCTCCGCCAACTTCAGGAACGATCAAGAGAGCAGAAAAAGCCTCTCTATATTGACTTTATAGATCTGACAAAGGCATGGTACCTGATTAGTAGGGGCGTGCTCTTGAAAATCCTCCTGAAAATAGGCTGCCCCACTAAATAGCTGGAAATGATAAAGTAATTCCATGAAGACATAAAGGGAACAGTCCAATTTGCTGGAAACACATCACAGCCCTTTGACATAATACGCAGTGGCGTCAAACAAGGTTGCGTCCTGGCTCCGACCATTTTCGGAATCTTCTTTGCCTTGCTCTTCAAACATGCATACGGAAATGCAACGGAAAGAATATGCCTCCACGCTAGGTCAGATGACCGACTGTTTAATCTCGCAAGGCTGAAGGCAAAAACAAAAATCAGAAGGGTCACTATACGAGACTTGTTGTTCGCCGATGACGCTGCAATCGCCATTCAAAGTCAACAGGAGCTTCAGAGCTTGAATTTGGCCTCACAATAAGACTAAAGAAAACAAATGTGCTGGATCAGGATGTGGATGTTGCACTTGTTATCACTATCGATAACAATGAATTGGCAGTGGTGCACCACCACATACTTGGGGTCAACCATCAGCGACAAACTCTCTCTGGACACAGACATAGACAGCCACATTGCCGCCTCTCATCGCGTGTTTGGAGAAACTCCAGACTCACAATGAAGACCAAAGCTGCGGCATATAATGTTTGTGCCACCAGCACGCTTCTATATGGCAGCGAGACATAGACAACCTATGCTAAGCAAGAAAGAAGGCTCAATACCCTCTATCCACGGCGTCTATGCCATATCCTTGGTAATTCGTGGAAGAACAAAGTAACAAATGTTGAGGTGCTGTCACGTGCTGGCCTTCAGAGCATGTATACACTGCTTACACAGCGCGCACTGCTCTGGCTTGGCCATGTCCGCTGCACGGAAGACGGTCGCATCCCTAAAGATATCTTCTACGAACAACTGGCAGATGGCAAAAGAACAGTTGGGCAATCGCAGCTGAGGTTCAAAGATGTGTGCAAGAGAGATCTGAAGGCAATCTGGGAGGATGAAGCTGCCGTTCGCACCAAGAGGCAATGCTCCCTACCGCGCCACCTCTGATTGGGCGAAAAGAAGCTCTCACAACAAGCAGAAGAGAAAAGAACTCACCGGAATGAACACAGGAACAAAAGCAGCTGAGGGCTATGTCGTGAAACGAGTGTAACCCACTACTTTGTTAATCACTATGTCGAGATACAGATTTGCTTCAACCAATCAACGAGCACCGTTCACCAGTCTCTGAGACAGAATAAATTAACGGCCATCATGTTCACGCAAGATGGCGGATTAAAACTGAATAAAATTAGGCTGTACAGCACTTGGGACTAAACCGGAGGAAACCAATCAGCTTGCTCCGTCAGGAACCAACCGAAAGCCTTGCTTAAGAATTCACCTACCTATATAATCGGGCGGATTTTATGCATAATCACACATCACCGACGCGACGCGAAAGATACCGACCGACTGAAGAGGAGAAGTTGTCACCTTGATTTATAGCTTACCTGGAGTGCAATGACCTGCAGTCTGCTTTGCTAAGTCGAGTCAAAATCTGGCCGGTTTGAATCTTAGAGGGTAAATATATTTACGATAACCTTTAGGAAAATAGGCTTTCAGCAGGTCTATAATGTTGGTATTTGTTGTGTGTCATTTATACTACCTATCTGGTTACTGATTGTATCTTGGGGAAATTAAGTATAATGATTGTATTTCCTATTATGATTGAATAGACAAAGACTAATAGGACTCATACCTCAACCTATTGTCTCATATAACTTCAGTCTATTATCTCCGATAAGACCAACTGCTATATAACCAAAACAGTCCTTGTTAGGACTCAACCTATTGTCTCCTATAACTTCACTCTATTATCTCAGACCAACTGCAATATAACCCAAACAGTCCCTGTTAGGACTCAATCTATTGTCTCCTATAACTCCCACCTGATATATCACCAAACAGTCCTCGTCGCATATACTCCTATCATAAGAACATAACGTTATTGTTAGGATATATTATAGCACTTGTCAGAGAGGGCCTGGTATATTATAGGGGGAAGGACATTGTTGTATCACACCTAGGTGTACATATTATTGGATGTATTCATGTATTGAATTTATATTATTGGATGTATTCATGTATTGAATTTATATTATGGGATGTATTCATGTATTGAATTTATATTATTGAATGTATTCATGCAATGAAGTCAATAATATCCATGTATTAGTTTATCAGAAAGAATGTTTTGCAAGTAGACACCTGTCTTGTCTCGCTATTGCTAAATCATACTGAGCCATGTTGTCATTCATCCTACATGCAGACACTGAGACACGCTCATATCATATACAATAGAAATAGGTGGGCTTGAGGACAGAAATTAGCCCCTATTTTTGCTTGTTACAGCTTTTATACGTGTCATAAAAACTGAGATCGTGGGTCGTCAATCCAGCTGCCTGGAACTCCGCAGGAGCATAGAGATTGTCAAGACTCTACATCTTTAGTCCCCCTCAGTCTTGGGTGGGCTAACGAAACGATCAGCAGCTGGTGTTTTGTGTCAACCAAACCAAGAAGGACAGCACTTCTAAGAGATGAGTACACATTAGTACCATTTCTGTCGGCATTGTGAGCAAAATCTAAGTCAATGAAGAAAATGTGAATTAGCGTAGCAAGAGACAATAATAAGATCGTGTGGATAAATTATACGTAAATAACAGCATAGCTGATAAACGTTATATCCTTAATTAACAGCACAGCTGATACATGTACTATAATTGAATAACAGCACAGCTGATATAAATTTTGTTCCTATAATTGGAAAACTTGTTGTAATATTTATTTACATATCTATATAAATATAAATATTTGTACATCATATGTAAACTTACAAATTCATTACATTCCATTTTTTTCAACATTCACCCTTCAGCACAAGAGTAGATAGTGTATATACTAAATAAATAATAAGGAAATTGTATTTGAAGACTTGTCAATTTTATCATTGTTAAGCAAAATCTGTTTCCTTGTTTTTTTTAATATCACAGTTAGTTACACAGCGGAGGTGGCACTTTATGTCGGTCTCTTCTCTACTATTGTTTCGAGATCAGATCATTCACAGCCGTAACTAATTTGTGATACCAGTAGTCCTCTCAGACACTGGGACTTCACCATTTTCTGCAGAAATTTTATTTCTGTAATTGTCAGTACTACACTGATCCAAGAGCCAAATAAAACCTCACGCCACACTGGGGGCTCGTTCCTGGGATATTTCTGTATATCTTGAGCCATACTTAGTCTATTCATCTATCTACATTCTATCTTGTGCCACCCATAGATAACATAAGGAAATTTTTTTTTGAGAAAATCATAATAGGATTTTTTTTAAACATTATTTTCGTAGGAGGAGTACCATTTAGTACTCAGTAAATAGTTGATGCTCACAAAGTTGCACGGAAATTTTTTGTTCATTTAAATTAATTAAGTTTAATTACAATAATTTGGTTATAGTAGATTTACATACCCTATCTAAGTAACGCCATGGCTGATCTAGTGAAGTTCAGTACTGCGATCATGCAGATGGGTAAGGAATTAAATTTGACAGGTGATGCTCTCACTCAGTATGTCACAATAGAAGTGGACAAACACATGGATAGGGAAGAAAGAAAGTTGCAATTAGAGACAGAAGCCAAAAGACTGGAAGCTGAGAGAGAAGCCAAAAGACTGGAAGCTGAGAGAGAAGACAAAAGACTGGAAGCTCAGAGAGAAGACAAAAGACTGGAAGCTGAGAGAGAAACCAAAAGATTAGAAATTGAAGCCAAGAAATGGGAGGCTGAAAATGAGGAAAGGAAATTACAAGCAGAGAGAGACCATCAGTTGAGATTAAAAGAGCTTGAAATTCAGGCAAATACTGGCAATAATGGTGGTAGCTCACCTCACTCTGAGAATAGCTCCATCCAGAGCACCTCAAGTGTAGCCATGAATTTTCATCTGGACCCATTTGTTGAGAAAGAAGACGCCATCGAGTCGTACCTGGATAGATACGAAAGACTAGCCACTACCTATGGCTTAGTGAAAGAAAAATGGAGTCTTAAACTATCTCAGGGATTGAGAGGTGTGGCCTACGATGTGTATTTGAAGCTCTCAAGAGATGACCAGGAAGATTATGAAATCCTGAAGCAGGCACTGCTTGTGAGATATGAAAAGAACTCAGAATCATATAGAAAGAAATTCCGAACAGCTAAACTTCTTCCAGGAGAAAACTATCACCAATTCTCTGCTAGATTGGAAACCTATTTGGAAAAATGGAGTAGTTTAGGAAAGTGTCAGGATCTGAAAGAAATGATAATGATGGAGCAAGTGAAAGAGTCCATGCCTCAAGAAATGAGGAAGTTTATCATGGAACAAGGAGCAGAGAGATTGGAAGATATTGTAACTGTTGCTGAGAGATATCAAGCAGCTCAGGCAGAATTATTAGGAAATAAGAAGAAGCAGGGTGAAAACTTCAAATCATCACAAAACTATACCAAATATGAACAAAAGGACCATACCACAAGGAACAAACAAAGATTTGACCAAAAGGACAAAAACCCTCTAAGATCGGATAAGACACCTTACCGGAAGGAAGGAAAGTGGTGTAAAACTTGTCTAATGAGTAACCACAATACTGCAGACTGCAGAAGGAACAACCCTCCTTATTACGCTGCGTGTCTCACAACAGGGAACAAGGGAAGGAAGGAACTGGCAGTTAGTCAGAATGACCTCCATCATCCCCCTGTCTGTGAGGAAGTGACATGTAATGGCACTAAAATTCAGTGCTTATATGATTCAGGTTTGGAATTCGACTCAGTCGTGAGTGCAACCCTAGTGCACCCTGACCAACTTACCACAGAAACAGTGGACATACAAGGGGCAATGCAGGGAACCGGCACCATGACACTTCCCATAGCAAGGATCAACGTGAGAACTCGCTATGTGGAAGGAGTGATAAGAGCAGCAGTAAGTGATGATCCTATATACCCGCTGGTAATAGGATGTAAATATGTCTTTTTGGGTGACCCAATAAAACCTGTTGTCATGGCAGCAAACCATACCAGGTCGAGCACCAAAAAGGAGGAGGGAGATCCAATAAACATTCATCGTACAAAGATGAAAAAGGCTCAAACAGCAGACAGCACATTGAAGCCTTGTTTTGGCAAATTGCCAAAGGCCCATAACCCTCCAGAGAAAGGAGACTACTATATGGAAAATGGCCTACTCTACAGACAAGCTGGAAAAGGACCTAAAGGGCATGGACAGCTGGTAGTGCCAAAATTCTATAGGGAGGAAATTATGGAGCAAGAGCATGCTACATCAGGCAGTGGTCACAGAGGAAAAGGGGCCACTGGTCAAAATATAGCATTGCGATATTACTGGCCAGGAATAATTGAAGACATAAGTCGGTATATGAAATCCTGTTCAGAATGTAACCAGGTAACCTCATTCAGAAGCGTAGACCAGTTACAGGACCTAGGGAAGCATTGTTGCGGACGTAGGCCCACAAAGAAAATACACCAGAGAAAACAACAGGTAGATGCAGTGATAAAGAGAAAACAAAATCACAACAAGTCTACTGTTACACCAGTAACCATGGCAACTCTCCGTATTGTACAGAGAGGGGACGAGAGACATCCCAACCCGACTAGATATTTGTCGGAACACCATGGCCTGGATCATTTGGAAAATTTGGTTAGTCAGCAACCAGTATTAAAAAAGCTGCAGAAACAAACCCGAACCAAAGGAGGTAGGAACCAGGGCTGTACCAAACAGTTGATGGAGACAGGCCCCACTTCGGTATACTGCCCCTTACAATAGAAATAGGTGTGGGTCCGGCAACGTTGTTGTATTGCCGTCCCCATACACAGTCCACTGGAAGCATTGCTGCGGACATGGACTGAACAATAGCAAGCACAAGCACTCAAGGATGAGATTGACTATCTCTTAAAAGAGAAAATTATTTCAAAGTCTGAATCTCCCTATAGCTCAAGTGTGGTGCTATTAAGGAAACCTAGTGGTGAACACAGGTTATGTATTGACTACCGGAAGCTTAATGCGATCACAGAATCTCAGGTGGACCCATTACCTGACACCAACCAGCTGTTCTCTACACTGAGTAAGGCTAGGTATTTATCGAAGGTAGATCTAAGCAAGGGATACTACCAAATACCAGTGAAACCAGAAGTTAGGAAAATGCTGGCATTTAGTACATCAGACGGACACTACGAGTTTAATGTACTACCCTTTGGGCTGAAAAATGCTCCCAGTATCTTTTCAAGAATGATGAGGAAATTGTTGGAACCTCTACAAAATCCCCATATCACTAACTTTATGGATGACATTCTTGTTGCTACAAACACATTTGAAGAGCATATAGTAGCGCTCTCCATGTTGTTTGACAGACTGAGAGCCACTGGATTGACTGCACGTCCAACCAAGTGCTATATCGGTTGTAAGGAGTTGGAATTCCTAGGTCACACTATTTCTACAGGTCATATGTCTCCTGACCCAAAGAATATAGAGAAGTTAAAGAAGGCACCCAGACCTCAAACGAAGAAAGATGTGAGATCATTCGTGTCATTATGTGGGTTCTATCAGAAGTACATACCCCACTTTAACTCTCTGTGTGCACCATTAACTAACTTAACGAAGAAAGGACAGCCTGACAAAATCCAATGGAATGCTGATTGTGAAAAAGCTTACACAGAGCTAAAAGCAAAACTCACCAGCAAACCAATCCTTACGCTACCCGATATCACACAGGAATTTGTATTAAGGACGGACGCTAGCAGTATAGGTATTGGTGCAACTCTCTTGCAGAAATCAAAAGCCCAGCCGGAGGAACTTTTACCAGTCGCCTACGCCAGTAGGAAGCTGAATGCAGCTGAGTTGAATTACTCGACCATAGAGAAAGAATGTTTGGCTCTAATTTGGTCCATCGACAAATTTTCACCTTACCTGTATGGGACACACTTCATTGTCCAAAGCGATCACCAACCTTTAACATTCTTGGCTGCATCTAAAAAGTTAAATTCGAGATTGTTAAGGTGGAGTCTGCTTCTTGCGCCTTATTCCTTTACCGTGAATTACATTCCGGGAAGAGACAATGTAGGAGCTGATTTTTTAAGTCGACACCCTAGTACTCTGGAAGGACAGACGCAAAAGGATTAACCACAGCAGGGGTTTACACGTCAGCTATGACAAGTCACAGCTAGGAAAGGAGGGGGCTATGTCGTGAAACGAGTGTAACCCACTACTTTGTTAATCACTATGTCGAGATACAGATTTGCTTCAACCAATCAACGAGCACCGTTCACCAGTCCCTGAGACAGAATAAATTAACGGCCATCATGTTCACGCAAGATGGCGGATTAAAACTGAATAAAATTAGGCTGTACAGCACTTGGGACTAAACCGGAGGAAACCAATCAGCTTGCTCCGCCAGGAACCAACCGAAAGCCTTGCTTAAGAATTCACCTACCTATATAATCGGGCGGATTTTATGCATAATCACACATCACCGACGCGACGCCAGAGATACCGACCGACTGAAGAGGAGAAGTTGTCACCTTGATTTATAGCTTACCTGGAGTGCAATGACCTGCAGTCTGCTTTGCTAAGTCGAGTCAAAATCTGGCCGGTTTGAATCTTAGAGGGTAAATATATTTACGATAACCTTTAGGAAAATAGGCTTTCAGCAGGTCCATAATGTTGGTATTTGTTGTGTGGCATTTATACTACCTATCTGGTTACTGATTGTATCTTGGGGAAATTAAGTATAATGATTGTATTTCCTATTATGATTGAATAGACAAAGACTAATAGGACTCATACCTCAACCTATTGTCTCATATAACTTCAGTCTATTATCTCCGATAAGACCAACTGCTATATAACCAAAACAGTCCTTGTTAGGACTCAACCTATTGTCTCCTATAACTTCACTCTATTATCTCAGACCAACTGCAATATAACCCAAACAGTCCTTGTTAGGACTCAATCTATTGTCTCCTATAACTCCCACCTGATATATCACCAAACAGTCCTCGTCGCATATACTCCTATCATAAGAACATAACGCTATTGTTAGGATATATTATAGCACTTGTCAGAGAGGGCCTGGTATATTATAGGGGGAAGGACATTGTTGTATCACACCTAGGTGTACATATTATTGGATGTATTCATGTATTGAATTTATATTATTGGATGTATTCATGTATTGAATTTATATTATGGGATGTATTCATGTATTGAATTTATATTATTGAATGTATTCATGCAATGAAGTCAATAATATCCATGTATTAGTTTATCAGAAAGAATGTTTTGCAAGTAGACACCTGTCTTGTCTCGCTATTGCTAAATCATACTGAGCCATGTTGTCATTCATCCTACATGCAGACACTGAGACACGCTCATATCATATACAATAGAAATAGGTGGGCTTGAGGACAGAAATTAGCCCCTATTTTTGCTTGTTACAGCTTTTATACGTGTCATAAAAACTGAGATCGTGGGTCGTCAATCCAGCTGCCTGGAACTCCGCAGGAGCATAGAGGTTGTCAAGACTCTACATCTTTAGTCCCCCTCAGTCTTGGGTGGGCTAACGAAACGATCAACAGCTGGTGTTTTGTGTCAACCAAACCAAGAAGGACAGCACTTCTAAGAGATGAGTACACATTAGTACCATTTCTGTCGGCATTGTGAGCAAAATCTAAGTCAATGAAGAAAACGTGAATTAGCGTAGCAAGAGACAATAATAAGATCGTGTGGATAAATTATACGTAAATAACAGCATAGCTGATAAACGTTATATCCTTAATTAACAGCACAGCTGATACATGTACTATAATTGAATAACAGCACAGCTGATATAATTTTTTGTTCCTATAATTGGAAAACTTGTTGTAATATTTATTTACATATCTATATAAATATAAATATTTGTACATCATATGTAAACTTACAAATTCATTACATTCCATTTTTTTCAACATTCACCCTTCAGCACAAGAGTAGATAGTGTATATACTAAATAAATAATAAGGAAATTGTATTTGAAGACTTGTCAATTTTATCATTGTTAAGCAAAATCTGTTTCCTTGTTTTTTTAATATCACAGTTAGTTACACAGCGGAGGTGGCACTTTATGTCGGTCTCCTCTCTACTATTGTTTCGAAATCAGATCATTCACAGCCGTAACTAATTTGTGATACCAGTAGTTCTCTCAGACACTGGGACTTCACCATTTTCTGCAGAAATTCTATTTCTGTAATTGTCAGTACTATACTGATCCAAGAGCCAAATAAAACCTCACGCCACAGGCTATCGCCTCAAGGGCGCATTACCATAGTCAGTCACGATTGAAGGGACTTCAACTACTACTACCACACAACACAACACAATGCAACACTCTGCCACAACATATTGTCGGACTTCCCCACACCTTAAATACTAATCATGCATGTTAATGCAATTACACCGATCATCTAACTAAACTTAATACTCACTTGTCATAAAAACAGCAGTAGTGTTCATCCATCATTTTAAAAAAAAAAAAACACACACATAACATTACTTGACTATTCAATTTTCTTTTTATTTCCCATCTTCCGCTTGTGCACAAAAATGTACACCATCACTCAACAAGTTTATATCATCTTCTGCTTGTGCATATAAATGTACACAATCACTCATCAAGTTTATACCACCTTCCGCTTGTGCACAAAAATGTACACCATCACTCAACAAGTTTATATCATCTTCTGCTTGTGCACATAAATGTACACCATCACTCAACAGGTTTGTATTACCTTCTGCTCCCTCTGTGTGCCCCTACCTCAGGTCGTGTTTTCATGTCCACTGTTACCACTTAAAGAAATGAGTTCTTATGTCGTTTTTTGTAACTATTTTATAATCAAACATAATCATCATCGCCATCATCACCCCCACATTCTTCATCATTGTCGACGTCATCATCATCGTCGTCGTAATCATCGCCATTGTGATAGGAAAAGGGAGATAACTGGGATTAGAATAAGCACGGATACTTATTGAGTAGCGGGACTTAGTTCATACGTCATCAGCGACACGGGAAGTCCGTGCGCTGACAGAAGAGTTTTAGTTCACTGTTCACTCGTCGCCAGCTGAGAGCAGGTTGGCGTAGACTAACCGTAACGACCATCTATAAAGTAATGGCCAGCTCAGGTACCATTGTGTTTACGGTACCGCTGCAGTTTGCATAAATGAAGGCAGACGAAAGATGTTTTCACGACAAATAGTTTTCATGATGAGCTGTGTCCAAGTATATCGCCAGCAGTACGTTTCAAGAAAACCTTGGTAGGTAAACTCTCGAATAACTTAATCAAGTGCAGATAGTCAAGAACAAGTGTATAAAAGCAGTGGTCCAGTGTCGGACGCATAGGCAGACTTTATAAAGATCAGTTCTAGAGGCTAAGAATAAGTTTTCAGCACTGGTGGTGACCCAGCTAATATTTCGAAGCCAAATTGAATATATTGAGAACAGCCTATTAACAAGTATAAAATAGTAGACAGTATTGCAGTAGTCAGCATAGGTCAAGCGTTAATCAACTAGTTCCTGAAAAGTGAATTAAATGCTGTAAGAAGGGTCAACGTAGAAGTCATATGTGTTCTATTACCTTTATAATCAGGCACGGAGATGGCCAATTGTGAATATGTTTATTGCCAACAATAAAGGAATTTTGTTGTCAGCTACGAGTCGATCAGTCATTGCAGTCATCATAGTTGTCTGGTCATTGGGTGTCACTCAGCAGTCACATTAGAAAGACAGGCCCAATAGTTAACGTAACAGACAAGCGTACACAAGAACAAAGACAGGTCACTATGATCATCGGTTTAATCAAGAACGTACACACAACAGGGTCAGTGCATAACGAAAAACGTCACAAGCATAGAGCCTGGGTTACCACAATCACACCATCATCATCATCATCAGCTGCCTCTCAATGTCGAAGATCGACTGCAGTGAATCTCCAACGTCTTTTATCTCTTGTCTTGATGGGGTACTTTGATAGACTCTTTCCTGTCCATCTCTTGATGGGGTACTTTGATAGACTCTTTCCTGTCCATCTCTTGGTGGGGTACTTTGATAGACTCTTTCCTGTCTATGTCTTGATGGGGTACTTTGATAGACTCTTTCCTGTCCATGTCTTGATGGAGTCCTTTGATAGACTCTTTCCAGTCCATGTCTTGATGGGGTACTTTGATAGACTCTTTCCTGTCCATGTCCTGATGGGGTACTTTGATAGACTCTTTCCTGTCCATGTCTTGATGGGGTACTTTGATAGACTCTTTCCTGTCCATCTCTTGATGGGGTACTTTTATAGACTCTTTCCTGTCTGTCACGAAGTAGATTTAAGTTAGAGTGTGTCCAGTGTATAGACGCGACCCTAGTATGAGATAGACTGAGAAGATAGATTTAGATGTGAAAATTATAGTGAATGTGGACAGATGATCCTATTGGCCCGAGAGATGAGAACTGAGATTGACTCTCCCTTGCCACTTGTGACTACTATAATAGCTATAGACTCACCACCTCTTACTGCCAATAAAGGAGATAAGGTATAAATCAGGACCACAGACACCACTATACAGACAGCATATAGGTACCGTATAGTTAGCTATAAATTAGAGAACCTGATCCAGTGGACATTTATATAGTTTTATTACAAAAAAATATAATCGACATAATCAAATCACATAGAAACAAAATCAGTAATATGCAATGTTGCACAGACCTGAAAAACAAGAAAGACAATTAAATTGGTAGATACTAGAAAACAACCACTTTCACTCCTTCTTTCACCCTGCTGGGGAAAAATAGAATGATTACTGAGTTAACCACAATTAATCAACTGTAGCCACCACTCTCTACTACGATCTATTTCCTACTGTCACTGTCCTGCTGACACTGCCTAAACTATTGTCTACACACACACAGCTTCCCGGCTCTTTAGGCGATATACACGCCGCTAATTTAACACCACTAGACTGCTACCCTAGTAGACTTAGATTACAACTATGGCTCAGAGTCTATCCATCTAATGGATAATAAAAGACCCTACTGGTCCTATCTATTTTCTCCCTCCTTCTCTCTCTCTCCGCCTGGTCTCAGTGTCTCTCTAACACTCGATGTCTGCTGATGTGGCGTCTCCGTTACGCCTCTTCTCTTGATAACGTTCAGAACCAGGAATGATATCCCTGTCTCCTGCTTCTGATTTCTGCACTGATGACTTGGGTTTCAAGCTCGAGGTACTTGAATTACTTGTAGAAGCTTCACGGCTCCTGACCGACTTCTTACTTGTCCCGTTAACCCGCTCAAGGTTTAGGGACAAACAGCTTGATTATGGTTGTATAAAACTGTAAACCAATCTCCCAGCCACGTGCTGTTGTCGGAGTGGTATAATGAGCTCAGAGCTCTGGATTAAAAGACAAATCCTGTTCCCAGCTGAAGATTGTCTTCGCTACCTGGGGAACATATGGTATTTCTTGCACTTTTTCCGATCTCTCGAGCTATATGCTCCTGAGATGACAACTTGCTGTTGTAAAGGACAGAGGCTGGTTGCCCCTCCTACAGACCGTGAAAACTCGCTGTGGAACAAACAACACAACAGCTATATAACACGTCAAAAGTTACACATCTCAAACACTAAACTCCCTTCTCCCTTTAAATCAATTACAGCTCCCTTTCTCTATTCCCGCTATGCACAACGATACAAAATATTTATGCCCCAAAAGGTCAACCTCCCAGGCAATCCCCTCTCTCTCCCGTTTCCAAAGTAAACATCGGCTGACCCAGATCTTTTTGTTCTTCATGACTAGCCACGTGTCACAACAATTTTTCACTGAGGACATACCTGTCCGAAAATACTTGGGCTACTTTTCTCCCTGACCCTAGGTGTACATTTATCAATACAAAATTTAATCTAGGCAGGCTGAAACCCGTCTCTGAAAACACTTCCCTTATCCAAAAAAAAAAAAATCTACATCTCTTGAAAATAAAAGGAAAATCCCATAACAGAAATATAGATTACATCTCGTGTCTTCTGACTATACAACAATAAAAATGCACAATAAAAAACGTACGCCAAAATTATGCTAGCGTATTTAAACTGCAATTAAACTATAAACAATCGAGGTTATCAATGTATCCCCCTGCAGTTAAATATACTTTCTGAGGGCAGGAAAGTCAGCACACCCCAAACCGAGTAAACCTGGTAGCAGTTTACCATCTCTTCTTGATTGTGCAAACGACTGGGAGATGGCGGTAGACCTACCTGGACGAGGGACATATCCAGAGAGTATCAGAAAATCGCGGAGACGGCCAGATATAGTGCTTCATTCTTCAGCAACGCTTCAGGTCATACTGATTGAACTGACCGTGCCATTTGAATCCAGATTAGACGAGCAACATTCGTTCAAAGCGGCCAAGTATAGTGATCTGACCGCGGATCTGAGACATGATGGGTTCACTGCAAGGGTCATGGCTGTTGAAGTGGGCGCAAGAGGGCTTGTGGCTGCATCAGTGTATGATCTATTGAAACCGTTGGGGCTGAAGGGACAGGCGAGAACAAGGGCACTGAAGAGGCTTAATGAAACTGCAGAAAAGGCATCAGGCTGGCTGTGGAACAACCGCCATGGGCAATGGAAATCGTGACAATAAACGCTGCGGTACAGAAAACACCAGGAATTTTTCTAAGTCCACAATACGCTGAGTTGTTTGGTGTACTAGTGAACGGGCTGTGACTGAGGGGCAACAGGCGGTGTATATTATAGGGGTGTCAATGTCAGAATTTCAGTGGCGAATACGCAGTGGCTAGACTCGGCGGCTTCGCGATGGTGTCTCAGTGTGTGCGACGGAACGAACGGAATAATTTGTCTTCTCTTTGTTACTTTCACAATTGCCTCCACGGCTGGCGGAGTTGTGGATTAAAGTTGCTACCATAAGTGAAATGGGTTCATTTTCGATACAAGACAACAGGAGGCTGAGACGCTTGGGAGTCATGACCCAAGTGGGCCCGCCCCCCCCCCCTAGAGTGTAAAGGAGTATACTGGGCCGAAACAATTGTCCGATGGGGGGACTTCTTCTGATGATCAGATTGCCTCCTGTTGTATCGCTCTGTAAAGAGTTTCCTATCACGTGTTCCTGTGTTCAACATAATGTTAACTTCACCCTTCTCTGGGTAACATTCCTGAATTAAAACTCAATACAATAATCGTGCCCACGTGCTTAAAATTTACAAAATCCCGCTCCCGTTTATATACAGAGGTTTATCATAATTCAAAGATGCGGGTTTTTCCTACCAACCTTCTGTAAAACATTTATACCTTCTTTTAAATATTACGGAGCTCACATTAAATGTCTCAAAATCTTTACACACTCCTAGCTACGGCTATTATCATATAAAGACTTCTCTGCACCTCTTACATTATTAAATACTTTTTCTGAGATCGTAATTGATGGCCCTTCGGTTTAAGAACTAAATTAAAACCTCCTGAGGAAAGCTTATACTTTAACCGGCTAGTCTCTATTAGAAGCGAATTACAAGTACCACGCTAAATAGTTATGGCTTACCCAATAGATCAAATTTCTCACTGAAGAGCAAGTGCTATGACGTAGATTCTCACGGCTGAATATTCTTCGGACAAAAGGGACCCGCAATTAATTTCCTCTAGTATTTATTACAGACAACGAGGCTATATACGTCATCGCTGGCGTTCCTCTCCGACCAATGAAATCCCTACAAAATTAGACAACCGAGCCTCCGCCAATAGATTTGAAAGCAACGCGTGAGTCATAAGATACAGACCGCGTGTCCAAAAAAAATTGCGTCACGTTACGCGACGACCGCGATTCTTTTTAACAAAGAAACTGAGATTCCCTGATCGCGATTATCTAGCGAAAAGAACTGGTGAAAAAACGAACTGGTGAAAATCTAATATTCTCCCCTGTAGTCTCTATTAAAACCGCAATTATCGACCCTACAGAAAAATACCAAACTCGTAATAATTTCGAAAGAGAAGAAAACTGGGCCTCTTGAAAACCAGAATTACAGTACTGCATCACACTGTCAATCTCTTGATGGGGTACTTTGATAGATTTTTTCCTGTCCATCTCTTGATGGGGTACTTTGATAGACTCTTTCCTGTCCATCTCTTGATGGGGTACTTTGATAGACTCTTTCCTGTCCATGTCTTGATGGGGTACTTTGATAGACACTTTCCTGTCCATCTCTTGATGGGGTACTTTGATAGACTCTTTCCTGTCCATCTCTTGATGGGGTACTTTGATAGACTCTTTCCTGTCCATCTCTTGATGGGGTACTTTGATAGACTCTTTCCTGTCCATGTCTTGATGGGGTACTTTGATAGACTCTTTCCTGTCCATCTCTTGATGGGGTACTTTGATAGACTCTTTCCTGTCCATCTCTTGATGGGGTACTGTGATAGACTTTCCTGTCCATCTCTTGATGGGGTACTTTGATAGACTCTTTCCTGTCCATGTCTTGATGGGGTACTTTGATAGACTCTTTCCTGTCCATCTCTTGATGGGGTACTTTGATAGACTCTTTCCTGTCCATCTCTTGATGGGGTACTTTGATAGACTCTTTCCTGTCCATCTCTTGATGGGGTACTTTGATAGACTCTTTCCTGTCCATCTCTTGATGGGGTACTTTGATAGACTCTTTCCTGTCCATCTCTTGATGGGGTACTTTGATAGACTCTTTCCTGTCCATCTCTTGATAGGGGTACTTTGATAGACTCTTTCCTGTCCATCTCTTCATGGGGTACTTTGATAGACTCTGTCCTGTCCATCTCTTGATGGGGTACTTTGATAGACTCTTTCCTGTCCATCTCTTGATGCTGCCTTCCCAATTATAGAGCTGTTTTCTTCTTGCACTTTTGCCTTCAACTTCCATTATGGTCTTCACTAAAGTATTTTTTTTCTTTTTACGTGACCAAAATATTTGAGCTGTCTAACTTTGATCTCCTTCATTAATTCTATTTTCATTCTTAGGTTTTCTAGGACATCGTTATGTGTTTGAGCTGCGTCCAGTTCTTCAATAAATACACATCTCTAGGGCCTCAATCATTTCTCCCGATTGCTTATTCATTGTCGATGTTTCTGCATCATATAATAATGAAGAGCATATTTAACACTTGATGACTCTTAGTTTGAATATATGAGTTATTTCCATAGATATTGGTATTCGTCTAACAGCAGGTATAAGAGGCTAGGAGCCAGGGATCCAGACCTCCGGGACGACCCAAAGTCCGCTAGGAGGACAACATTAGACAATTTCTGAAGCACCGAGCACTAGAATAGAACCAGACCAGGAGGAAGACAGCCGATATATGGCGCTGTCTCTTCCAAACCTCTACACCTCACGATAGAAGAGGAACGACTAAGTAAGTTAGTAAGTAAGTCTCACGCTGTTTAATGTAGCTTTGCCGTTCATAATCTCTTTTTGATTTGTTTGACATCTGTCATGCAAGAATTGAGAAACTCGTGACTTGTTCCAGTATCTTCCTCATTTATTCTTATTTGAAACGTTAGCTTATCATCTGCAGTGCTAATTATCATAGTTTTCGATTTCTCAATGTTAATATGCTACGTAAAACAAAAAAAATGCATACCTCTTCCTTTATCCTTTCTCTCAGTTCCTTGATTTAATTGTTCCACACACACCCTCACCAAACCCTACCTCTAGCTGTCAGACTTGTTACTGTTTGTGAGCACGTCTAATGCAAATAGCAAGTCCATTCTCTGCGTCTTTCTACAATTTCCTGCAGATGTCGAGTCCCACTTCAGCGGTTTCCCAGAACAATCCAGCACCATTGTCAGCGAGTGTTTGAGGAGAGCTAACACAAATCACCCCAGGGCGACGAGGATGCAGAACTTAATCACATGTTTCCGTGGTCATCAAAAACATTTGTAACTTGGGGACGGCAACAGAGAGAGAGAGAGAGAGAGAGAGAGAGAGAGAGAGAGAGAGAGAGAGAGAAGAAAGAGAGAGAGAGAGAAAGAAAGAAAAAGAAAGATAGATAGATAGATAGATAGATAGATAGATAGATAGATAGATAGATAGATAGATAGATAGATAGATAGATAGATAGATAGATAGATAGATAGACGGACGGATGGACGTACGTACAGACGGACGGACAGAGAGATAGATAGAAAGAGAGATAGAAAGATAGATAGAGATAGATATACAGACAGACAGACAGACAGACAGACCGATAGATAGATAGATAGATAGATAGATAGATAGATAGATAGATAGATAGATAGATAGATAGATAGATAGATAGATAGATAGATAGATAGATAGATAGATAGATAGAATTACCGAACGAACTTTATTTTAAAAAGGATTGAGAATTGGGCGCGCAGGTCAGTCTGACATCCGGTCCTTTGACTAAGCGTTCATCCTTTATTCCCATGCTCACGCGGTCTACCGGTAAGCAAGTAATCTGTCCATTTGTGCATACATAATCAATAGTAACAGATATACACTTATTCTCGCACAAAGCAGCACATTATGGAGAAACAACAATAACTGCCTTACGCACTTCTATAGCAGAAAAACATCTTCGGGGACTAGTGCTCTCCTGCCACAGAGAGAGAGAGAGATAGAGAGAGAAACGTGTACAAGAAGTGCGGGATGGAGAGGGGTGTAATGTGCTACAAAGCTGAAAAGATAAAACAGAATGACTGTACGAAATAATCTTCTTTTTGGATCCTTAGCCCCGGACTGACATAGCAGTCAGTGGCCATCACGCCTAGTGGCATCTTTTAAGGCAGCAACAAACTGTCTGTGACGGTATTGCCTCCCCTGCTTTGCAGTAGTGGTCCAACAGTGGCCAAAACTCAAGAGTATCTAATATGGGCTTCAAAGGTGTCGACCTTCACACAAGATTACTCTTGGCAGAGATGTAAATAGAAGAAACAGAACGCTTCTATCTCCAGGGAGTCTTCACAAGATATTCAGATAAGCGAAAACAACGCTGCGTTTGGCTCAGCACGTTAATTCTAGAATCTGCCGACAACTTTTGTGAAGGATTAAGCAATGGTTTATGTTAGCTCGTTTCAGCCCCCACCTCTGATTAACTCAGGGGAATTCTTATTATTCTGGTATAGCTTAGTTTAGAGTGTGTGTAGTAAATTTGACTGAGACAAACATGCAGTAACTTTAAAATGATTAAATCGAAGTTAAATTTGTAAATTTACAAATAACAAAATTTAATAATCACTTAAGTTTCAACAGTTTGAAAATAATTTGAATAGTTATGGATCAAGAAAAATTTGTCTTCCCGGTCGTGATAATAGGTAAATTGTTACAAGACGTTCAAGTGGCAGCATAGATTTGAACTTAGCAGCCAATGACGGTTCTGCTCTTTCTGATGGGTTGGTTCTTTTTACACTGCTCACACTCGTCGCTGGTCAAGGTTGTCGGGTGTAGCTCGTTAAGCTCGAAATGTCAGGGAGAGTCTACAAAGTTGGTCCTTCGTCTTAAAGCTCAGGCCACTGTTCCCTTCTTGTTCCAGAGATAGTACTTTCTGCTGCAACCACCAATAACTATGGTAAAGAATAGAAACGAAACGCTCCTCGGAGTATTGCGTTTTCCAACCCATGGTTATGGGTCCCTATCGTCCCATTCCACCATCCCATTTAACTCAGAATTTGCCCTCGATGAGAATTAAATTTAATCCCTCGGGATAAAACTTTCTTTACATTTAAATTGAATACCTTTTATAGTTATTTAAATTTAAATGAAAAGGTTAATAGTACAGAAAGAATATGTTTACATTTACATTTCCACTGATTGAAAAGTGTTCGCAATATAAATTGAATATGTTTTCATTTATATTTACACTGATTGAAAAGTTTGAAACTTCCATTAATTTTAAAATGAATATGTTAATATATATTTATATATGTTAGTTCATATGTTAGTAATATAAAATGTAAAATCTTAACTTACGCCAATCCTGGCTCACAGACGTTTTGCTCAAATGAATAAATGAGACTTGAATCGGCCTCTTACACGCGTCTGGGGTGTTGTTAATTTAATAAGTTCCCTCTCTGACTATGTGTGTTTCCTTCAGTTTCCTCAGACAGCGGCTTTCCTTATTAAAATGATAGAGATTTCGTGG